>PITA01006729.1:0-84016 GCA_004023965.1 Spilogale gracilis
CCCCCCCACCCCCGCTGGTGGTTGAAACCAGGGTAGCAGGGCAGAGGGGCCGGGTGTGTAGGGAATCAGAGAGAAGTGAAGAGTTACGGAGGCCAAGTGATGGACCAAGGGCAGGGAATGTGAGAGTGGGGTAAGCAAAGAGAGCTGATAGGCTCCCAGGTTTCTGGTTTGGGCAATGGGGGTGAGGGGAGGAAGAGGGTCTTTCTCCCAACCGGGAAATGAGGGAGACACAGTGCTGGGAAGCAAGGCCTGAAGATAGAACACCAGGGAGCCAGTCGTGGGCAGGGTAGGAGCCTGCTCAGCTGCCTGGAGCTCAGGGACAAGGAACTGGGCTGAGATACCTATGCTCAGGACCTTGACCTGATCCAGGCCAGCTGGCTCATGTGATTGAACTGATTACCTCTGAGCCACCGGGCTCCGCACAGATGGGAACCCTCCGAGGAATTGTCCCTCTTACAGACGCCAGGCTGGGACATTCAGAGGTGCACCCTCCACCCACACCCCGCCAATAACCAGGTAACTTCCAGCAGCCTGAGCAAGCCACCAAGGAGTCCTGAGTCAGAAAAGCCGAGAGACACGGAGACTGAGCGGGACACCACCAGTGTGCCGGGGAACTGCCCTCCACAGACAGCTGAAATTACAGGTGGTCAAGGGGATGTGGTTTGGAACACCAGAGGCATCCCTGTCACAGCCCACCATAAACCCCTCCCACTTCCAGTCCTGGGAGAAAAGAAAAGCATGGCATCGATGCTGGGGATGGTCTGGTGAATTCAGCACTTAGCGTGTGCTGTGGGATAAGTCCTGTTCTAGACATTTTCTATCCCAGCCACCCAATAAGAGTTCAAGCCCTGTGCCGTTCTGCTTTGGGCTGTTATCGGCGGGAGCTAGAGGTGGGATCACCAGCATGGTGCCTGACCCAGGATAGGGGCTCCAAAAGGGAAGGAAGTTCTGCCCCCTTCAATCATTCCTTAATATCCTCTTTTTTTGTTAGGGGAGGGCAAGATTGCAGTATAGGAGCCAAGACCTAGACCTCCACAGAGGAGTTCCTTGGAGGCAGCAAGAGTTAATCTCAGAAGGCTTCCTGCAGGAGGCAGCCCTCAGGTAAGTAGGGGGCTGGGATAATGCTCTTTCCACTTCCAGGGGAAGTCCTCAGACGTCAGACATGAGGCACACTGGCAGGGCACAATCATGATAGCAGTGACAACAGTCACAGACAAGGGGACACTTCCACACTGACCAGGCTTCCTGCTTTCCCAAGTGCATTCACATGAACTCTCCTCTTTGATGCTAACAGATGAGATTTTAATAAACACTAACAATGAAGGTTAGTTTCCTTCCTTCTTCCTTCCTTCACTCTCTCTTTAAACTCTGCGGGGCAAGGGGAGCCAGGGGACAAATGCTATCCTTCACATCTTAGGAGCAGACTGAGGCACAGAGAGGTCGAGCCAGTGGCTTTGGGTCACACAGCTCTGCATGCCAAGATGGAGGGATGGTCAGCCATGGGCCCTGCAGATGTGACAAACATTGTAGAGCTGTTCCAGGCAAGGACACAGAGTGAAGACTTCCAGGTCCCAAGTCTTGACTCCATATCCCCCAGCTTCCAAAACAAGACCTCCCATCAGGTTGGGCAGCCTCCAGAGCATGCCCCACAGGTCTGGAAGGGCCCCTGGATGGAAGCCATAATCTTAAGACCAGGAAGCGAGCCCAGAGGAATGGCACCCACTGCGGTCGAAGTGGGCAGCAGGATGGAGTAGTGATTTGTAGAGTCAGACCTCTTGAGTTCCATCCCAGCCTCACCTCTTACCCGCTAAATTACCTTGGACAGCAACTTGTCCTCTCTGAGTATCATCATCGATAAAATACAGATCATGGCATCTTTCCCCCGAGGCAGTGCCAGGGATTCAATCAAATGACCTCGGGACAGCTGTCAGCCTGGTGCTTGGACCCACACTCCACGCCTCCCTGACCTGCTTCCTGCGGGCCAGAGGGCCAGCGGGTTGGTCGATGAGGAACCAAGCCTCAGCAGAGGACAGTCAAGCAAGAAAGGAGAGCCAGTGCTCTGGGAGCGACACCCGAGAAGGCAGCTCATGGTGTCCTCTATGGTCATGAGTTGTGGTGGGAAAAACGGAGACCCTCCCTCCTGTACCAGCAGCACGTGTACTGGTGTGTGTGTTGGGGGCTGGAGGGGAGGGCCATGGACGCACCCTGTCATAAACTCTTCCTTTCAGTGACTGTGGTCACGGGGCACAGGAAGCGACAACCTCTGGTCACCAGGAGCTCACTCCGAGGAAGGCAAGACAGGGCCCCCAAGCAGGAAACCCGAGTGAAGGGCAAAGGAGTGGTCTTTAGGGGTTTGATTCACCCCCAGGGAGGGTTCAAGGGGGCATTCTAGATGTTCTTTTGTGGCCAAAAATAAGAAATGGTGACCTCTTGAAGGCTGGAGAGCACAAAGAGTGCTGAACCCGCTGGGCTGAGCTAGCTGGCTGTCCACCATAACTCGCCTGATCCCGGCCGCCTTGTGAGTAGGTATGCTGTCCCACGCACCAAATTAGGAACTGAGGCTCAGGGGATTTAGATAACTTGGCCAAGTCTACACAGCTAGCAAGTGTCAGAGGTGGGAATTGGGCCCATGCTCTTTTTCTCACACAGCACCCAGAACCAAGAGAGAGCTCTCAGGGCCCGACCCACATCCTGCGCCCTCGCAGCGCGGGTGTTAGGTTTCCTTTTCTTTCCTTCATTTCTCTCCAGTCATTGTTCACACTTAGATCAGCCTTTAAAGGGGAGAAGTAGGACGATACACCCCTGAGGCCCATTGGATGGGACAGGGGTCAGGGGTCAGAGGAAGATCCCAAAGACTGAAATGAAATGGGGGGGGGGGCTTGCTGAACTGGAGCTGTGTGGCATGGGGGCTAAAGATGTCTGTCCTGGAGTCACAGACACCTGATTCATGACTCAGGGCCACCGCTTAGTGACCTCAGGCAGGTTGCTTCCCCTGTCTCTGCCTCAGTTTCCTTTCCCCCTAAATAGTACTGATGTAGAAACTTGCTCACAGAGCCGTGAGGATCAAGCCTCCCACCCGGCTGGAGGTGCTTAGCACATGGTAGGCACAGGTTACCCATCAGCACGATTATTCATTCTCCCCCAAGAGCTTTTCTCTGTCCACAGCTTTCGTTTTAACAAAGGAAGGCAGGGGAAATGTAGAGGTGTTATCAAATGGGTGTCTGTTGGACTTCCGTTGACATGAGGACCCAATGTAGCCAGAAAAGGGAAACAGAGCCTTGCAGTGCTGGGCAGAGGAGGCTTCCAGAAGGATGTGGAGCTGGGACTGGGGGACAGTTTGCTGAAGGCAGGGAGAATGGCTGAAATCTCAGGGCAAGTGAGGAGTGGGGTACACTGGGAGGCAGAGAGAATGGGCCAGCCAAACCTGCTGATGGGGCTCTTAGAGAAACAACCAGAAGGTAAGCTCAAGGCTGAGAGTCATGCAGACTTTCACACAGAAGCACAGTGGAGAAACCGTCATTGTGGAGTGCCTGCTGGGGGCTGAACTCTTCCCATGAGCAACTTAACCCTCACAACAGCCCGTGAAGTATGCCTATTTTGCAGATGAGGACACTGAGGTCCAGAGACCTAAATTAATTCACCTAGCACCTGGCAGGGATTTAAGTCCCAGCCTGGCTGGCCCCAAAACACCCAGGCCACACTCAGGATGGGACACTGAGAGTCTAGCTTCTAGAGGCCCTAGACCAAACCAGTCCTTCTCTATAGTCATCTGTCATCCTCAGAGCTCACCAAGGTCACACCGCTCTCCTGGACCACCGCCTGTGGCTCTGGCTAGGCCCCCAGTCTTAAACTATACCTAGCAGACTACCCTGATGAAATGGAGGAATTCCACAGAGCTGGACCCTCTAGGTTCTCAGAACTTCCATCAGAAGCTACAGGCCTAGAGAGGAAGGGTCTCAGCAAGGAGGGCCCAGCAGGAGACTCCTTGGGACTAGAGCCCCTGGGCATCTAGGCTCTGTGGGCTCAAGGAATCCCTGGAACTGAGATTGGGACAGAGATCTGGAGACCAGAACTCCTGGGGGCATGGGCTGTCATGTGACTCCCAAGAGCACCCTGGACCCTCTCAGATCCACCATCTGAACAGAGGGCAGGTTGGGCTTCCCACCTACTTTCTTCCAAAAGCAAAGGACATCGCCTCTGCTCATCCCCTCGTGCCAGGGCACCAAGAGCTGCACTCCCAATTTCCAAGCCCGGTGGGCCGGTGGGCTCTATTAAGGTCTGTGAGGAGACCGGCTCTTCCCTAGGGCAGCTGCTGGGCCGGGAGCCCTCCCTGCCGGGCCCTGGGGGGAGGGAGCCGAGAGGGCGGCTCTGCAGTTCTGCCCCTTCCTGTGCTCCTTGGCAGGAAACCCAGCTGCGAGTTTCAGCCACACTGCGGCCGTACCTGCTGCATTCCCTTGCGAAGCCCTGGCTTTGACTGGGTAAGAGAGGGCTGAAGAGGCAGAGCTGGAGCAGAGAGGGAGCCGGAGGGAGAGGGGGTCTGCAGATTCTGTCTGGCAGCATCGTAAAAATAGCAACACATCTCCCGCGGGGCCGGAGCCCTCCTCGGGCCGGGGAGAGCGCTTATCGATTGTTTCCTCCTCGCCCACTTCATTCTGTTGGCAGGAGCCTCTCACGACCGCCCCCCAACTTCTGTCCCCGGTTCCCCGGCCCTGGCGGCACCCAGCTGAGCTCTCCACGAGGTTCTGGTTAGTAAGCTGGGCTCTGCCAAGGCATGGGTGTTCTCTTCGTAGGGTGGGGGCCGAGGCCCGGGGGCCCGACTCAGCGGCCACCTGCTCGGCTCTGGTCCCCGCCGGCCCCTTTAATTCGAGTTCGCAGCCGGGCCAGGTGCGGCGCTGCGTGGCGCGGTGCGGCGCGGTGCGGCTGCGGGCGGCGGCCGGGCGCTCCGTACGCGCCGCCCGCGGGACTGCAGAGCCGGCTCCCGGCTGGCCGCCCGCACCCCAACCGCCGCCGCCCGCCACCCGCCGCCGCTCGCCGTCTCGCAGGAACATGGAGGCCCCGGGTGACCCGCGGGAAGGGTAAATCGGTGTCGGGGCGTGGGGCTGCGCGTGCCGCTTCCCCTGCCCCGGCTGCGGCGCGCGGAGGGGCTGCGGGGCACCGGGAGGCACAGCCAGCAGCGCGGCAGGCTCGGACGGAGTCCCGGCCAGACGAGAGGCGCTAGCGCCCCGCGGGAGAGGGCACCGAATGGGCTCGGGACCCTTGGGCTGCGCACGGCGCGGGCGGAGGGCGCAGCGAGGCGCCGGCGGGTGATGCGAAGGGCAGCTGACAGCAGAACCGGGTCTGGTGAATAGCGCGGGTTGGTAGGACCCGAACCACTTGGGACGCCGGCCTGCATCCCGCTCTCCGGCCCCAAATCGACACGGCTTTGCGGCGGAGCCGGGCTTTTCCGCTTCCCCGGGGCCGTGCGCTGCAGCGGAGCCCCCGCGCATACGAGGAAGCAGCGGAGATCTGGGGCAGCACCCTCCTCCCCTCCCCCAGGGTTTGGGCTTCCGGGTTTTCGGGTGGGGGAGATGGACCCCAGGGGCGAGAGAGCCGGGCTGCCCTCGGGCCGCAGCGGCCGGGCAGGAAGGGGTTAAGGCGGCGCTCGCGGCGGCGGCCAGCTGCTGGTGGTCCGGTCCGCCGGCGCAGACCCGAGCGCGGAGCGCGCCTGGCGGAATCCCGGCCCGAGTCGGGGCGTTGGGGAGAGGGCCCGGACCCCTCCCCTCCCCGCGGCCGGCGGGATTGGGCCGGCAGGGGGCCAGCCCGGAAGCCGGCTTCCTCCAGGCTCTCCCAGTCGCTTCTGCCAAGCCGCCTGGCAGCCAGGGTGGCCGAGCGTTCGTTCTGCGCTCCCTGCCGAGGAGATGTGAGGGCTTTTCTCTTGGGGGAGAAATCGGTGGTCGAGCGCCTGCCCAATCACATGCCACCCTCCTCAGAGGGAAGCCTCCAGCCCAGGGATCCCCGGAGGAGAGTAAGTCCTGGGACCAAGCCAGCTAGCTTTTGTAGAGCCGACCTTTCTGTGTGAGGAGTCTCCCTAGATGGGCTCGGAAGGCGTGCGTCCGAAGGGGTGGGGGGCGAGCGGACTTCCTTCTCTGGGACCCTGCGGGGGTCAGAGCATATAGTGGGCTGCAGTGGAGAAAGCCCTTCCCGTGGGAGTTGCTGCGTCCTGACCCGGGGGGCGAGGGGGCTTTGCCCAGAGTCCCTCCTGAGGGTTGCTAGGGACCAAGGGAGATCTGGCTCAGCCCTCCTGGGAGGGCCCCGGAGGAGGCAGACCCAGCCCAACCTGAAGGCCCCTTTCCTGGGAGAAAATGCTTCCAGCTGAGGGAAGCCTGCCCGGAGGAGGAGGCGGGGAGGCTGGGGTAGGGGGGTTGTTCTCAGGTGTGCCACCAGCATGGAAGGAGGGCATGGAAGGAAAGCCACCAGAATCCTCCTAAATCTTTTGGCATCTGCCACCCAAAAGCCCTGGTTCCACTTTGCTAATGTTTTTTCCAGGCAACGTCACACCTCCTGAGGACAGCCAGGAGCACTCCCGCTTTTGTTGAGCTTTGCATCTTGCCTCCTTCCTTCCAAAGGCTCCAGACCCAAGTTCCACATCCTCGAGTCCCGCGTGCCCCTGGCCAGTCGCTCCACTGCCCCTCCAGGCCAGCCCAGTTCTGGAGCTCACCTCCAGGACCTGGAGCCTGCCCTCCTACCCAGAATGACTCACCATTATTTCTCGCTCAAGTGAGAAGATGTGATGGGCCGTGGGGCTGCCTATTTGTGTATCTAGGATTCCCACGGTATCCGATCAGCTCTTCGAGGAAGAGAGCTTCAGGTTCCTGCCTTGCCAGGTAAATCAATCTATTTTTAATAACAGCCATGTGTAGAGTCACCGGAGCGGGGGCAGAGAGGGAGACCCAAGCCCAAGATTCACCGCTGTGAATACCTCCCTGGGGGCAAGTATTTGCAAGACATCCATTCAGTGCCATTCAGTGCTGGGGAGAGGACTCGCTTTCAGCCTCTAGTGTGGGGTTGTGCTCCTTGAAGCCTATGTGATACAGAGCGGGCCTCTACCAACCACCTTCCCCCAGTGCAGGGCAATCTGGAGCTTTCTTGAGAGACCGCCACCTGCTTGCCTCTGATCCCCAGCCAGGTTATAAGGTGAAAGTAAGTTCTGCTTTTCGGTGGTGGTGGTGGTGGCGATGTTTCTGAGCTCTTGGCTCAAAGATAGGAGACAAGGAGCAGCAACTGAGGTCGGGCTACCAGTGCTGAGTGGTCTCATGTCCTTAACTGCCTCTGTCTTTCAGCCAAGGGAGGCTGTCTCTCTGGTCCTCAGAGAGCCCTCGGGGCTCTCCTGCAGGAACCCAGGCCAATGCTTCGGTGTTTCCTGGGGGCATAAGCCGCACCCTGAGCTCCCTGCCACCGGGCAGCTGGAAGGCATAGTGTGAGGCCCTTCTCTCAGCCCCAATTATGACAGTGGCCACCGGAGAGCCAGCGGACGAGGCTGCTGCCCTCCCCGGGCACCCACAGGACACCTACGACCCCGAGGCCGACCACGAGTGCTGTGAGAGGGTGGTCATCAACATCTCGGGGCTGCGCTTTGAGACCCAGCTCAAGACCTTAGCCCAGTTTCCGGAGACCCTCCTGGGGGACCCAAAGAAGCGGATGAGGTACTTTGACCCCCTCCGCAACGAGTACTTCTTCGACCGGAACCGGCCCAGCTTCGACGCCATCCTCTACTACTACCAGTCGGGTGGCCGCTTGAGGAGGCCGGTGAACGTGCCCTTGGACATCTTCTCTGAAGAAATTCGATTTTATGAGCTGGGAGAAGAAGCGATGGAGATGTTTCGGGAAGACGAAGGCTACATTAAGGAGGAAGAGCGTCCTCTGCCCGAAAATGAGTTTCAGAGGCAGGTGTGGCTTCTCTTTGAATACCCAGAGAGCTCCGGGCCGGCCAGGATTATAGCGATCGTATCTGTCATGGTAATCCTGATCTCAATTGTCAGCTTCTGCCTGGAGACCCTGCCCATCTTCCGGGATGAGAATGAGGACATGCATGGGAGCGGGATGACCTTCCACACCTACTCCAACAGCACTATTGGGTACCAGCAGTCCACCTCCTTCACCGACCCTTTCTTCATCGTCGAGACTCTTTGCATCATCTGGTTCTCGTTCGAATTCTTGGTGAGGTTCTTTGCCTGTCCCAGCAAAGCCGGCTTCTTCACCAACATCATGAACATCATTGACATCGTGGCCATCATCCCCTACTTCATCACCCTGGGGACGGAGCTGGCTGAGAAGCCAGAGGACGCCCAGCAAGGCCAGCAGGCCATGTCGCTGGCCATCCTCCGTGTCATCCGGTTGGTAAGAGTCTTTAGGATTTTCAAGTTGTCTAGACACTCCAAAGGTCTCCAGATTCTAGGTCAGACCCTCAAAGCCAGCATGAGAGAATTGGGCCTCCTGATATTCTTCCTCTTCATCGGGGTCATCCTTTTCTCTAGTGCTGTCTATTTCGCAGAGGCCGATGAGCGAGAGTCCCAGTTCCCCAGCATCCCGGATGCCTTCTGGTGGGCAGTCGTCTCCATGACAACTGTAGGCTATGGAGACATGGTTCCAACCACCATTGGCGGAAAGATCGTAGGTTCCCTATGTGCAATTGCAGGTGTATTAACCATTGCCTTACCGGTCCCTGTCATAGTATCCAACTTCAACTACTTCTACCACCGGGAGACAGAGGGAGAGGAGCAGGCCCAGTACCTGCAAGTGACAAGCTGTCCAAAGATCCCATCCTCCCCTGACCTGAAGAAAAGTAGAAGTGCCTCTACCATTAGTAAGTCTGATTACATGGAGATCCAGGAGGGGGTCAACAACAGTAACGAGGACTTTAGAGAGGAAAACTTGAAAACAGCCAACTGCACTTTGGCGAATACAAACTATGTGAATATTACCAAAATGTTAACTGATGTCTGATTGAAACCCACTAACATGCCCGCAGCTCCACGGAACTCCTGCAGATACAGCATAAATAGCCTGCATTGTAGTCAGCGTGTCCTACAGTGTGTATTCGGCTCTGCATGGGAAGCAATACTCGTGCCATTGACTTTTGATCTTTTGATTTTTGATTTAGAACACAGAATATCTATCCATGGCTTTCATGCAAATCTTCATCACTGGCCTAGGGGTTTCCAAACAAGGGGAGTCACCTATGGAGCCGGGATTTCAGAAAGACACCTTGGGGCCACCTCCTAGCAAGCACGTAGCCCACCCCATCTGTACCACCTTCCCTTTCCGAATTAAACACACACAGCCCCCTGGGAGATGCACCCTGCCCCTCCCCAGCCTCCGGGGCTCCCAAACCCCCTGGGCCCGTAGGAACCCAACCTCCACCTTCACAGAGGAAAACCATGGCGGCTTCGCTTGAAAACACGGGGGAGTTATTCAAAAGGTCATTTCCCATTTTTGCATTGAGAGGAGCACACCGTATTAGAATTACTTTCTGTGTCAGGGGCTGGGGTTTGTGAATTGCAGTTGCCAAGTAGATGCTCTGGAGGCTTGTGTTTCGTAACAGAAAATGCTGCATTTGGTTTTTCTCTGCGGTGTGGTTGTGAGGGAACCCCAGGGGAGGGACAGTCGGGATGACCGAACGGGAGTTGTCGTGTTGCACGTTTGCTCTTAGGCCGCTGGGGAGAAGCTAACCAACCAAGGGACCTCTCAGCTTCAGATCTCACCACTTCCGCAGGCTTCGGGGTCACAAAACACGTCTGACTCCCACGTGCCACTGGAGTTTGCAGACATCTGCTTTCCTAGCGCCGTGCCAGCGGCATGACCCCCGCAGTACGATTACCAGTAACGAGCTAGAGCTGCATGGGTGTTTGTTGCATGAATCTCGATATTTAAACCACAGGAGATAACCTATTTTCTTAGTAGCCTACACAGTATTCATATTTAGAGTATTAAGAGCTCTGGAGTGGCACTGAGCTAAGGGGTGTTTTGGTTTGTTTTGGTTTCTCCCCTCCCCACCCCCCCACCCCCCCATCAAAGGACAAAAAGCCCTCAGTTGGGAGAATAAAAAAGAGACTATTTGGAATGGGGATCCCCAACTTCCGGCTCCCCGGCCCCCCCATCCCTGTTCTTCCATGTGCGGGCTCGGACCTTTGCAAAGCCCGGAAGGGGAGCAGGGAAAGCTACGCCCAGACACCTCACATCACCTCACCTTAAGACTGAATCTAGTCATGGGCATGACTCTGTAGCTGACCAGGGCATCTGGTCCCAAGAACAGGTGGATTTGTGGATCTAGTGTATATAAACATATATCGAGTATCTCTCCCACGAGTTCCTCTACCTAGCTAGCTATAGAAGAAATTGCATTGGAACCTTGAATAAGCTTATGCAATATTTCTAACACAGGGCAACTTATGCATGTGTTTGACTATGTGCACTAGCGTATGTGTGTATATGTATTATATACATGCATACATATGTGTGTGTATATATGCACACACGCACACACACACACACACATATATATATATATTCATTATCTGGAGTTCAGGTTCAGGAGCAAATCCACTGCTTAGTGGGTTGGTTGTCCGAGAGGCCTAATGGGTTAATTTATCTAATCGATAGACCCACTTGGACTGGGTTTGCTGCTGTCGCCTCAGACACTCCAGTCTTCATGGATTCCTAGATGTTAGAATTGTCTTTCTGCCCTCCATGTGCTGCAGCTTCAGTTCCCTGTGGCTGAAGCTTGTCTCACCGAGTGCACAAGGGCCTGCGGCCCTCCTGTCTCCCACTGCCCTGGGCCAAACCTGCCCCAGGCTTCTCTCTACAGCCCATCTTGTTAATCATCTCCCCTCTCATCTTTGCCCGCCCTCCTCTGTTTTTCTTGTCATTTGGCTCTGCATCAGTCACTTTAATGACCCTTTCTCTTAAGAGCCAGAATGGATCTCTTGCTTGAAACCAGGGACCCAGTGCCACCGGTCTAGACTTGAAGGGAGCTTCCTGGGGGTGGAAGCTTCGGCAGTCCTAGGCCATGGGATGGAGATGCGAGATGAGCTATAGGCATCGTTTCCAAGGCCAGGCTCAAACTCTCTTCCCATTGCACTGGCACCAGAGCTGCTTAAAGAAACCCAAGGGCGGACGGAAAATCACTCCCGCCCCGGGACAGACTGAGAGGGAACGAAGCTGTGTCGCCTAAGGGCGGAGTTCAGGCTGGTCCTGGAATGGGTTGAGGTGGGGACACTGTTGCCTCCCAGGCTGGGCTGCTTTGCCTTTCCATGTAATAGCTCATGCTTCCCAAACACAGTGAGTGGTGTGGTTAGGCCGCCCCGCCTCGGCTCCAGCCCCAGCGTCACTGTTGACTATTGAATACCTGTAGTTACCTTGGCGGGTGGGGCACCAGCTCAGGGTGCTAGGCCCAGGGTGCTCATTAGTTCCTGGTCACCCACATCCCCAGGGAGCTGCAGGACGCCCCATGCCCGGCGCAAAGGCTCATGCTTCTCTTCCTCTCCTTCGCAGGAGGTGGTGCTGAATTTCTAAGACATGGGGTGGGAAGGGCACAGACCTTAGGCGACGGATGGTTAAACAACCCATCCCCAAGGCCTGGGTCAGTGGGGAGATGTCTTATCCCAGTGGCCTTGACCAGGGACTATAAAATATTGGTAGGTGCAAGCACAATGCCTGCGCGCCCACCGCCAAAATAGATACACTGTCGCCCCACACAAATACAAACCGTGCAACCCAAAATGTGCAGAGGCCAATTAATAAAAAGGGCGTACACAGATTATACCTAACTATGCCGTTGTCGAAAATATGCACATTCAGCACGGACCTAGAACATACTTACCAATACAGAACAGATCACAGAAGACCTACAGATACCCCATCCAAGGACACAACCACAACTCAGATGCAGAATGCGTAGAAATCCCATGAACACGATATATACAAATATGTATACAGTACACAAGGATTCTTTACATCGTTGCTGCCCACCAAATACACACAAAGTCAGTTTATACACACAACGCTTTTACTCATAGGAGGCATGCAACAACGTAGCACACATACCCACACACACACACACACACACACACACAACTCACATGGAGTGTGTACCTGCACTCGGATCCAGCCCTCTGCCCCTGAAGCTGTAAATCAGTCAGCACAAGCAAAAGATGAGATCTTATCCCTTTTCCCCAGCCTGTATCTGTACTCCCCTAGTAGCCTTCAAGGAGCCTCTTCCTACCCTCTTCTTTCTCCCACCTCCAGATTTCAGAGAAGTAACCCCCGAGGCTTAGAGCAAAAAGATGAGCTACCACTGTTAAGCAGGTCTCCGATTAAGACTGGGACTCTCATAGGTCTTCTACTTACTTACCTTTCTCCCACCAGAAATGTGGGTGCAGAAGGACTTGGGACAGCCAGCAGCCTGTTAACACCTATTAACAGCCTCCTTGCCATGCCCTCGCCTTCAGAGCAAGTCCACATAGACAATCCCCTAACCCAGGCTCCCCTTCTCCCAACCCCTGGGATCCCTAGATTCTGTTCCATACTCTTGAATGCAAGGATGACTCAAGAAACTGTAGGGCCCTGAGCCCAAAACCAACATTCCATCAGTCCTCAGACCTCACTGCCCTTCTGTCCTCAATGGCTTTGTCAAGGGTGGGTCAGAAACAGTCGAGACCACGTGTAGACTTGTCTCATGATATGAGCCACCTTTCCTTGCTTGAGACATCTTACTTGCTCTTGGGCATAAGCCCAGGGGGTTAACTCCTGAGTCCCCTTTACGGACGTTCAATCCTAGGCTTGCTCCTCTCCTTTGCCGAGTCTCCACCTGGACGCCCTGCCTCCCATCCAATTGCTGGGCGTTGAGGAAATAAATGCAGGCTAATTCAGATTGCAAAAACTACGATTAAGGATGTGAACCTCATGCCTGCAAGCAAGCAACGACCGTTTAGAAGGCCCGATTTCTATCCTGTATTCAAAGCCTGGATTTAAATGTTTCATAAGATTCCCTCACTGTTTTGAATGGCACACAGAGCTGCTTCTTCCCACGGGTAGGACTAGCTGAGAGTGGGTGCTTTTGGGCCAAGGCGTCCCCTCAGAAGGAAATTGGGAATTGAAGTCAGGCATTGGCTCCGGCACCTCGGTCTTTACTCCTGTGGCCCTCCCAAGTATGTCCCTCCTAACAATGGCCACAGCTCCCCGTCCCCATGGAGGAAGCAACAACAGCAGGGAGTGGATGTATGGGGTCTGCGGTGCATGTTCAGAGCAAGACGCCGGGCCTTCTGCGTGCTTCCAAGTCAAAGGAGCAATTTTCCCTTCAGCTTCAGCAGGTGTCTCATGAGATCAAACTTTCAAGGAAGTGAGAGTTTTCAGGAGACAAAAGAAAGAAGTCCAGGAAAAGTGGGAGATGATCAGGAAGAGGGGGTCCAATTGCAGTGGGATCTTTGTAGGAGGTGAAAATTAGCTGGGGACAGAATTAAGGTTCTGTGCTTCCTGGGGGAAGCTTCCGTGGTGTGTGACACACTGTCTTCCTTCCTCTCCGCTTCCCTCTGTCCCTCTCAGCTGGGCTTCTCAGGAAGGCATAGGCATGTCACCGGGACAGAAGCCTTTTGAACAGAGCCCCCAGGGAGTGTGCCTCCAGACTCCACTGGCTTGATGTGGAAAAGACTCCATGAGACTTTTGTGGGCCTGAGTGCTCATGTGGCTATCCCAGGTGGGGAGGGTTGCAGGACTGGCTTGTTCTATCTGCTATCCCTGGATCTCTCACTCTGTCCTAGTGAGAACTTGGGCCAACTCACTTCCTCAAAGTCAGCCTAAAATGTCAGTGTTGACCCATGCTGAGCGAGGAGAGTGCCCTGTGAAGCCCACGTAGGGGAGGAAGGAGGTGGAGGCTGACTTTCCCCAGAGGAGACTCTAGGACACTTTGCAAGTTGCATGTGAGGGATGCACCATGGCCCCCATGGCAGGCAGGAGGAGCACGGGCTTTGAAGGTTTTACCCAGGAGTGGGGATGGCGAGTCCACTCTGGCTCTCCTGAGGGCCATTATCCTAAGAGCCTCCATCTGGACAGTGGTTGCCTGGTCCGAGAGGCTGGTCCATATAGGCTGTAATGCGTGGGGTGCTCCTTGGCTACACAGTGGAGGTCCCCCAGCCTCAGCAAAGTGTCCATTGCCTCTAACATCATTAGCCACCTGAGCCAACTAGCAGGGTGCTGGATGCTGGGAGGTGTCCTCGTGGCTGGCGGGACCATGATCTGGAGCCTCAGAGTCTACCCTTGTTGAGATCAACCCCATTCCCTCTTCAAAGCAGCAAGCAGGATTCTGTAGAGGGGAAGGGTTCTTTCCAAGCTGGTCTGGGTCTCTTCCTCCAACCGATCTAGTTCACTTTTCCTTTCTTTCTTCTTCCCTTCCCACCAAAACTCCTCTCCATCTCTCCTAGTTTGTGTTTGAATACTTTTAACGAGGAACGTGCAATAAACTAAATAGTGACTGTTTTCTTTAGCAATAGCTATTTCAAAACCATGTTCTCAGGACTGAAAAGTGATAGTACCAGGATTATCAGATAATGCCCTTGACTTCTGGGCCTTATCCCCCTGTCTGTGGTTCCCTCTTCTCCCTGCATGTTCGCACAGCTCCTGTCCTCTGGGCCCTGATCCTCCATGGGAAGGGAAACCTTGGCAGAGGTTATATGCACAAGGAAGGTCCACAGGAAGGCTTTCTTTGTCACTCCCATGTGCACTGCTCTCTGTCCCTGTGTGTGCCCCAGTCCCTCTCTCTCTCCCGCCAGCCCCTCTCTGCCAGCTCTCACACGGCATTCTCACACCCTGTGGGCATGGCACCCTTGAGTTTGGGTGACCTCCTGCCACGCCATCTCGTTGACTTTCAGTCAATCTGGCAGGGTGTAATGGAACCCCGCAGGAATGCACTTACCAGTAGATAAGAAGAAAGCATCCTGCGCCTTTACAGACCATTTCCATGCACTGAAAGCCATTACTTGATCCATTTGTTCCCCCACCCACCCCGGGAGATGGATGCTGGGGGAATGTGGCCTGGAGGTTCATACCTGGGATCGGTAGTCTGGGCAGGCTAGGGGAAGGGCCCTCTGACTGTCCTTCACAATAAACTGACTTGCTTCACCAAAAGGGACTCCGGGAGAGCCATGGAGGGAAGCAAGTTACTGGGAGGAGAGGTCTACAGGGATAGAAAGTGCATGGTTAGGGCATGACACGGGAGCAGCAAAGGTCCCCACCACCTACTACCGTGTGCAGTTGCACAAGTATTTGCACACGTAATGGGGGGTCCAGAAGAATCCCCCTCTCCTGAAAAAAAAATCTATATGGTTAGATATTTAGACTGGACAATCAGGGAAGGCTGACCATCCCAGGGTCCTAGTCCACTCCTTCTCAGTCTACCTTGCTTTATATGCGTGTGTGCAGCAAAACCTCGGTTAACTGACGGGGAAATCCTCAGGGAAGGGAGCGTCCTGAATGCTTTACAATTAGGGTGGTTTGCGTGGGAATGGGACACCATGTCTGGGTTCCACCTTTGCTGTTGAAAAAAATCAAAAACAAAAGCCCATTTCCTAAGTAGGTTAGTATACACTTTCCTGCCTTAGCACGTAGAGTATTTGAAGGCGACAGAAGACCTGGCATTGCTCAGGGTCAACACTGTAAACCTCAGCGCTCATCGTTTGGAAGAGCAGACGGAGGAGACCAAAGAGATCGGCTGAATGTACGCCGGCCGCAAGGCATACCGGAAGTTGGCAGTTTGGGCAAATTCTGGCTCATCAGATAACGCTCTCGCTGTCATTTCCCTCTTTCTACTGAAAGTGTAGTAAGAGAACGTAACGCTTGCGTCAGTCGAGGTTTGGGTTCGTTGGTCCTGAGTTATCAGAGGTTTTCCATATATACATATACCTGTGTATATATATGAATAGTGTATGTATATATGTATACCGTTGTTTCAAAAATTATATGGTGACCGACCCCCTTAGCTTCGCTAAATGTGGAATAAATTTGGCAATCCGAGGAATAAACTGCATTTATTTGAATTTTTAAATGACCTTCCTTTGCATTCTTAACCACCTGTCCAGTTCAGCTCTCTTGCTTCTACGTAGGAACCTCTTTAGAAGGCCGTTCTTTCATAGCAGACATCGGGCTCTAGGATTACCTCTCTCCTCTCCCTCCCAGGTGGCTGCCTGTCTCAGGGATAAAAGGGAAGTCTGATCTAAGGGCCAGGTGCTTTATCCTTTGTTCTTTCTGCCCTGGTTGGCTATAACCTCATCACTGAAGCCAAAAGAGCTATTTATTCCAAACTTTTGGGTTGGGGGGGTGGTGCAGGGGGGAGAGTGGAAAGCTCGAAGACATCGTGCAGCCCAGGACTGTTCTGTTAGGCTTTCTTTTTGTCATGGGTGGTGTCCTAGGCTTGAATTTCAAGAGAACTACAAGTAACGTTTTTGATGAAGAACTAAGGAACACCTCTGCCCCATGGAGGGCGAGATGTGTGATAACCAATGAAAACAACAAACCCACCCCGTTGTCCTGGATGAATGTAGCTCGTGGGTCTGGGCAGGAGAGAAGCTAGAAGTCAGTGGCCTCTTTGGAGAAAGAGCTAGCTCTGAGCTGAACTGTGCTCTCACTCTCCATCTTCAGTGTGTTAGACCCAAGGGAGAGAGCGCCCCCCTCAGGTCCTGAATGTGACTGTCCACCTGGACGAGAGGGGGAGGGATGCCTCACTGCTGTCGAGGTAGCTGGGGCACTGCAGGGGTGCCAGCCACCTCCCATCACCCGGGGCAGCCCTCCAGGGTAGCCAGGCTGGTCAGGACCCGGTGGGAGAAGCCCATCACCCAGACTCAGCATGAGCAGCGGGCCGACTGGAGCAGCCGAGGCAGCCTGTCTGGATGGCCGCTTCTGACACTTCATGAACCTCGGCGTGGAAACAGAACTCTTTGCTCGTCTGCACTCCTAAAATAGTCAGCTGTGTTCCAGATGAGTTTGCAGCTGAGAACTCCCTGCATCACTCCCGTGATGGATGCCCAGGGCAGGTGTGGTTATGTAATGTGGACAGCTGCTGCACCGTCTAGGTGATTGACGGCAGCGTAGACGCGGTTGGTGCTAGGACCTTCGGTAGCTACCCAGAGGACTCAGTCCTGTGTCTCTTCTCGGTCCTCGTGAGAGGCTCGAAGCTCTGCTTCTCCCTAAAAAGGATTCCCTAGACACTGGCTGCCTTGTTTGTACAAGGGCTGCTAGAGAGAGCGAGAGGTAGGGCTGGGAGGAAGAGAATATCCAGGGGCCCGCTTTGCTACCAAGCCCTTTCCCCCTCTGCTGCTGACATTACCGCCTTTTTGCTTGTGAAGCGCAGGGCAAGCCCCGTGCCCTGCCAGGTAGGGCTGGAAAGGAGCAAGGAGCTGCAGGCTAGGACATGGGGGAGAAGAGCTAGAGAGGCTCTGGTTGGCGTTGGTGAGGGGGAGCGTCGGCTCCAGCGGGTCTGAACATGCTCTGTGCTTGTCCCAGTTCTGCCTTCACGTGGGATCCAGCGACCCAGTTTCCTTTTGTTGTCGTGCTTGGATGATTCCTTCATTTGAAGGGCCCCAGGAAGCTGGAGAGTCCCATGATCGAGCTCCAGCCTGCTGAGCAAACAGTGCCCTGGCCAGATTGGCCTCTGCCTGGGTTTCCGCGTGCCTGCACCCCTTCCTCCACTCAGGGTGATCTTGGACCAGTTGGAATTAATGATGCCAGCCATCAAAGAGGAGTCTCCACTTCTCAGCAGGGACGCAGCTGGAAACACAAGTGCGGGATGCTATTTCCCTCTCTAGACCTGTGTGCTTATGTGCGGGTACAGGCTGTCTCTGGAGAGTTTATATATCACACACAAATATATATATAAAATGTGGAAATGGCCGCTCACGTAGGCTCATGCAGCACAGACTAATTAGGGCTTGCACTGGCTTCCTTGCCACTCATGCACGACTCTGCATTTGCCCTCCCGTGCCCTATCTCTCATAATTGCTGAAAACTCGAAAAGCTGAGACAGATAAATAAGCCTCCCTGGGATCAATAGGAGAAGGAACTCCAAGGCTGATGGTAAAGCTTCGTAAGGATGATGCCGAAAGGGAACCCGTGTCTCCATGGTGATAAGAGGCTGGGGGCCAATGGGAACTGAAGGCGGAGCAGGACTTGTGGGGGAAGACTCAAGGGAGTCAGGGAGGAGTTTAACTCTTTGTTTGCTCTGTGAAAATTGAGACACTAGCTGTAAGTGCATTGTACGGGATATGTAGGTATGGCCATTCTTGCTAACATATTCTGGAAGCTTTCGGCCCCACCAACACTGCCCCACCCAGGATTTCTGCAGCTGAGAGTTCCTGTGTCAGTAGGGTGGCTACCTGTGCATATGTGGGTGTGTACATGCCTCAGCGAGCACCACCGGTCCACCTGATCATGGGTGTCCATAGACTTCCTAGAGATCCATAGTCTTTTGTAAATATCAACACCAGTAAATAGGTATATAAATAAATAAAAAATATATATATATATTACTGAGGATTTATTTTAACATCAGTCTGTGTGAAATGAAAAAATAAAATAAAATTTTTAACAGACACAGATGGTCTCCATCTTCTTGCTTGCTTGCCAGAATTATCATCCCTCCAACAGGACCCTGAGCTCGCCTCACCCTCACTCCATTTTCTGCAGCCATGAGGGTCCAGCCAGAGACCAGGGCAAGATGGGAAAGGGCTCCCTGGTTGCATCTGGAACCACCTCGGCCCTGTGCCCACCCGCCCTTGCTCGAGGGCCCAGTGCATGCAAAGCAGAGGATGTGGATGGGATAATGGGTGGGTGAGTCTGAGCTCCCATCCACATTAGATCAGTCCTTCCTGCTTCTTCTGTGAGCTGGGGAGATGTGTGGGGGAGGGGAGACCCAGTTGGAAGACCAAAGGCTGTTAGACCCCTGGGACTCATTTAACTCCAGCTGCACCCACCTCTGCCCATTCCTGCTGGTGCCCAGGGGTCTGGACCAAGCATACTTTTCAGCACTCAAGTGAGGAGGACCTTCTACTTTTGCCTCCCCAGGAGGAGGGGCCTAGATCTCTAGCCACGCAGTGACACACACACACACACACACACACACACACACACACTGCTAAGGCACATCTGTCCGATTTCTTCTGAGGGCTAATCTAGTCCCTCGTTGGACTCCCCAGCATTCAGACGGCTCAGCCATGGTGTGGGGTGTGCTGCTCTGCCACCAGTACACACATTCCACCTTGCCCCTTCGCGGTCCACCGCACTGCCTCTAGAAACCAACCAAATGAAGCAGCTGGTCCCCCCACCCTGATCTCCCTTGCAGAAGGTGTTGTTTCTGGGCGGCAGGTCCTGAGGTGACAAGGGAGAGGGCGATAAAGAGATGAGAACCTTTTGGGACAGCGGCTGCTGCATGGACATTTCTTCTGGCGTGGAGGAGGAAACGGGAAGTACCCAGAAGAGCTCTAGACCTGTCAGAACAGCCCCAAGCAGACCAGTGGTGCCTAGGAGGGTTCTTGGTCCCCAAAGAAATGGGAAAGTGAATCAGGCTCCCAAGGTCCCATCTCTCCTGCCAGTTTCTCTTTCGAGACCTGGAACTCCTGCCTTTAGAGAGTGGGGGATGGGAGCTGGAGAGAGTTTTGTTTGACCCTGACTGTTTAGATTTTGTTAGGTGGATCTGTCCAGGGAAGAAATGAAAGGGAATAGGGATGTGTGGAAGCTATAACGCCAGGGCCCCCCCTTCTTTTCTCCATTTGTGGCAGGGATGGCTCAGCTAATTCAAGGGTAAGCTCGAGCACACTGGACCCTTCCCTGCCTGGCCTGGGGCCCCTGCCCTGTGCACGGTGCACCGCAAAGCCTGAGACTCTGGGCTTTGCCTAGCTGGTTCCTCCCCAATGAAGAGAGGCACTTAATGGGGTGAGGGTGTGAGCCTACCTCGTCCTGGGGCTGGGCAGGAGGGGCGGAGCTGTACTGGAACAAGTGAGAAACACAGCTAACCTTAGAGAAAGAGAAAGGGTCTGAAACCAGAGGCTTGGGTTTGAATCCCAGCTCTGGGGAAACAATTTCACTCTCTTTGAGTCTCAGGTTCTTCATCACTATGAAAGCAACCATGTTGCCTAACTTATCTTGTGAGGATTAAATGAGCACCTGGCACATAGTAGGAACCCAGCAAAAATAGTGACTGCATCTTCTCTCTTAGATTCCCATGCCTGAGAGACCCAAGTGGGTCAAGATGCTTAGGAATCTGAGATGTACAAGGCAAAGGATTTTCAACCTCTTCTGGTCCAGGGGTTCCCAATCTGGACATTGCTAAAACTGTCAGTTCTGATTATCTCTCCCTTTTGTTTCCTGAGGCCACCCCTTCCACCCGCTTCTCACATAGTTCAGTAAGCAACCCGTCCACAAGTGATTGGCTTATCAAAAGAAGATCAAGTCTTTTTAGCTCAGTACCTACCTATTCCAAGGTGAACACTAGCCAGGGTGCGGTGTTTAGTAATTTGTAGTGAAGTTAGAAGGGAAATCTCCCAACAGCATGGCTTTCTGTACCAAGGATAATCAGCCTCTTTCCAAGTCTGTTCTGGCGAGGATTTATACTCTTTCACTGATCATTTGGGGAGCTACCAACAACCATGGGAGAATTAAAACCACAGCCATTCTGTGTCAGTGGCTTGTGCTGCCGTCTCTTTCTCAGCCTAAACCGGGCATCTTGAAGTATCTCGTTGATCTCTGAATCCCCAGCATCTGAGACAATGCTAGGCAACTAAATAGTCATTGAATCAATGACTGTTTACATCGCATCATCACAACAGTGGCCAAGATATCCATGTCATTGGGACAGCAAAGATACGGCCAGATTTAGGACTCCCTTACTTCCGTATTTCCCTCTGGCCCTACAAGAGACCTCTAATCTCCAGTTCTGGGGTCAGACTGGTCTACCTACAGGTGGTATGAATCCATGGAGGCAAATGGTCCAGGGTCAGGGTGCCCAGCATCCCCTAATGCCTTGTCCACTGCACACACTTCCACAGGTCCCTGAGAAGTTGCCCTCCAAAGCCTGCCCAGCCCCACGGCAGGGCCAAACTCTTCCCATTTCCCAAGGGACTAAAATCTCAAAGGTTCCTACAGGCTTCCCAAATTCCAAGAACTGAAGAGATCTTGGTGCCCTAGAAAGGTGCCCATCAGCAGGAAAATTCTAATCAAAACCACAATGAGATACTACCTCATGCGGGTCAGAATGGCTAAAATTAACAAGTCAAGAAACAAAAGATGTTGGCAAGGATGTGAAGAAAGGGGAACCTTCTTGCACTGTTGGTGAGAATGCAAGCTGGTGCAGCTACTCTGGAAGACAGCATGGAGGTTCCTCAAGAAGTTAAAAATAGAGCTACCCCATGACCCAGCAAATGCACTATTAGGTATTTACCCAAAGGATACAAACATAAGTGATTCAAAGGGGAACATGCACCCCAGTGTTCATAGCGACAATGTCCACAATAGCCAAAATATGGAAAGAGCCCCTATGTCCACCGACAGAGGAATGGATAAAGAAAATGTGGTGTATTTATACAAGACAATATTATAAAGCTATCAAAAAAATGAAATCTTACATTTGCAGTGACCTGGATAGAACTAGAGGGTATTATGCTAAGTGAAATAAGTCAGTTAGGGAAAGACAGATATGCTCTCACTCATATGTGGAATTTAAGAGACAAAACAGATGAACATAGGGGAAGGGAAGGAAAAAGAAGACAAAGAGAGGGAAGAAAACCATAAGAGGATCTTAATCATAGGAAACAAACTCAGGGTTACTGGAGGGGAGATGGGTGGGGGATGGGGTAGCGGGGTGATGGGCAGATGGGCATGAGCACTGGGAGCTTATGCAACTGATGAATCACTGAAGTCTACCCCTGAAACTGATATACACTGTGTGTTAATTAAATTGAATTGAAATAAATAATTTTTTTTTTAAATAAGACGCTGGGCCTTGGAGTCAGGGTTGGGTTACACACACACACACACACACAGAGCTATAGTCAGACAAATCCCTCAAAGTCCTAGCACCTGCTTTGATCATTCTTAGCTTAACCTAAGAACTTGACCCTGAACGCTATCAAATCAAGGGGCGTCTGGGTAGTTCAGTCGTTGAGCATCTGTCTTCAGCTCAGGTCATGATCTCAGAGTCCTGGGATCGAGTCCCACCAGCATTGGGCTCCCTGCTCAGCAGGAAACCTGCTTCGCCCTCTCTCAGTCCTCCTGCTTGTGTTCTCTCTCTCGCTGTCTCCTTTTCTATCTCTGTTAAACACACACACACACACACACACACACACACACACACACACACACACCAAAAAAAAAACCCCTCCAAATCAAGAAAAAGAAGGGTTCCTTATGCAAAGTAGATATTCAATAAATGTGCTGACTGAATAAATGATTCAAATCTAATCGAAACGTAAGGCGCTCAGGCCTGGGCACCGTGCCGAGACTCTGCCTGCCTCACGGCGTTTAATCCTTACAATAACTGTGAGCCCGGTCTTTGTCACTATCTCAATTTTCAGATGAGGAAACTGAGGCTCAGAGAGGCAAAGGAATTGCCCAGACTCCGAAGGACCCAGCAGGGCTCAGATCCAGAGCTAGAAGCCACTGAAACCAAAGCCTCCCGGTGGAGTCAGCTCCAGCTGGGGTCTTACAAAGATGTTGCTCCAAAAACCAGCCAGGACCGCAATGCTGTCTCCTGAGCCCTCTGGTCTCTGGGAGCCTCCAGGAAAATACAGGAATGAAGCACCTCGGGGAAGAGTCCGGAAGTCTAGGGATTATGAGGTGCAACGGAATCTGTTCACCCTCCCCAGGTGTTTTGTCAGCGGGGATTCACGAGGCTGCGAGGTGTGGATGAGCAGTCGCTATATTAAAAGTTCCTGAAAAAACCTTCTTCCCTTGAGCCTCAGCTCCTGATCTCGAGAAAGGAGGAAGTCTAGGGGTTCTGTACCCCTCCCCCAGCCTCCCCCTTCCCTCCTCCTTCCCGCAGCCTAACCCCAGCTCCTCATTTATAAACCAGAGATGGGGGTCGGGGTAACTGCTCTTCACCGGGCAGCTGTGAGGACGAAGTGTGCATCGGAAGGTGCCCGGCACAATGCCTGGTACACAGTAGGCACTCACTAAGTAGCGCCTTCCCCTCTGAGAGGAGAAGAGCCCCAGGAAGCAGGGAGCCTCAGCGCTGGTCTGACAGGTCTGCCTCAGAATCCCAGCAGTCCTTTCTGTCTGGGTAACTGGGCTCATCGAGTCCCGACTTGGCCATCCAGAGGGCGGGGTGCCAGCCCCCACCCCGTGGAACCACTGTTGTTCTCAGGGAGCCTGACAGGTGGCCAGGATTTAACCGAGGTTCCCCAGGGCTGGGGCCTCCTCACAGCGTGTCCCCTCAGCGAGGGTTTGCAGAGCACTTCTGTGCGCCGGGTGCTGGGCTAACTCTGGGAATCCAAGGGAAATACGATGTCCTCCCTGTGCCAAAAAGACCTCAGGGTAAGACGGATCCCCTCCTCACAAGGGAAAGTGGGGGGAAACATTCAACTGGAGGAGGGAAGGACATAAACCTTGAACCAGTTACAGCATATGAAGAGGCTCTAGATAAATGATTACCAAAGGAATGAAAGATTCCATGAATGGGTAATAAAAGTGAATGTTTATAGGGTCCCTACTCTGTGCCAGGCCCTGCTCGAAACACCTTACCTGTAGTAACTAATCTGATCCCTGGGACTCCCCTATGTGGTAGACACTAATTATCCCCATTTTATAGATGAGGGAACTGAGGCACAGGGAAACTTATGCAACTTGCAGCATCAGGATTCGAACCCGGGCCAGGTGGCCCCGAAGTCCATGCCGCTAAGTATCCCTCTTATTCATGACCCAGAACCCACAACAATTTCTCATCTATTGAGCCTCGTAATACATGTATGGGGTAGTCAGCCCAGCAAGCATTGTCATTTGCAAAAGAGGATACCAAGACATGGAAAAGATGGTAACTTGCTAAGGAAAACCCAGCGGGATGTCAAAAACAGAACTCACATCTGTTGTCACGGAGAGTGAGGTGAGGGGTAAGGAGGTCAAGGGTAATAAAATTCTGGATCCTCAGATCTAGACAGAGATAAGACTGACTGCTTCATTTTACAGATGAGAAGACTGAGGCCCAGAGAGGGACAGACTTTTGCTTAAGGCTACACAGCAAATCAGTTATTGGAATGTTAGTCTGTCAACAGTCAATCAAGCCCAGTGCATCACATTTTTCTTCAAAAGAAGTCAAAAGCCATAACATTTGGTACGGGAGACACACACAAAGTCAGACAACATGAATGAAACCCCTATCCTGTTCTAACACCTCCCTTGATTTTATGAGGAATGCAGGGAACTGAAGCCCCTTCCTTGCTAGTCTGGGAATACACATCAATAAACCAAACAGTGTGATTTCCTGCTGTCGTGGGGCTTGAGGAAACAGAGAGTGATGGTAGGGGGCTTTTGTGTGAGAGGTGGGCAGGGGGGGGCTCTTGGATAAGGTGGTATCTAAGCAGAGAACTCAAGGAAGCATGCAGACTGATGTGGGAAGAACATTCCAGGCTCAGGGTACCGCAGGGTGGGAGTGCTCCCGGCGGGACGGAGCCCACCTGGGAGGCCAGGGTTGAATGGACAGGGGAAGGCAGCAGCAAAGGAAACCACAAAGCTCAGGAGTGGGGATGAGGTGGGGGCTTGTAGACTCTGTAGGACCCTGTAGCTCCAGTAAAGGACTCTGGATTCCACCCTGGGTGAGGTGGAAAGCCACAGGAGGCTTCTCAGCGAGAAGAGAATTGATTGGACATGCTTTTCTGTGATCACACCCGCTGTCGTGTGCAGAATAGCCCATAGTGGGCAAGGATGGGGACAGGAGGACCAGCAACAAGGTGCCTGAGATAAAACAGGCCAGAGAGGCTGGCAGCATGGAAGGGCTGGGGAGAAGCAGGTGGCTTCTGGAGCTAAGCCTATGTGTCCCGTGTATGAAGATGGAGCCCACGGGATTCGCTGGTGGGCTGGGAAAAACAAAGGTGTCCAGGATGACTCCAAGCTTGTGGCCTTAGCCTCTGGCCTCACAGAGCTGCTCTCTCTTGTGATGGAGAAATCCGTACAAGCTGATAAGACACTGCTTGCCAGGGCGTTCGTCTCAGGGTCTGCGCCTGCTAGCCCAGCCCCTCCCGCAGTCCTAGCTGCAGACAACGGGGCACTGCCGAGGGACCTTCCCGAGCCACAGATGCAATCACGGCAACCCTCTCATAAGCTGCCCCATGGCATATCTCCACCCAACCATAAACCCTCCGCTTCTCAGAGGCAAACCCTGGCCTGTCCTGGGAGCCAAGGGCCAGAGCCCAAGTAGGGTCAGAGCCCAGACGGTCAGCCGGGCCTGGCCCTGATTTAATTACGAGATCAATCCAACCAGCTGCCCTGCCAGCAGGAGTGTCCCTGGGCCTCAGCTTGGCCAGCCCTGGGCCGCAGCTCCTGGACTTGTCAGAGGGAGTTAGCCTCACTTGCCACTCCCTGGGTCCCCTCCAGCAGGCCCGGCTGACTCAGCCACTGGCCACCCAACTCTGGGAAGAGTGCAGGCCAGGCCAGCTGGAGGCCATGGGATTTGGGGCTCAGAGCCTGTTAGGGCTTGAAGAGCTAGGGCTCCTGGGAAAGGAGGAGGATCACAAATAGTGGACCTGCCTCCTGGGGCCCCGACTGAAGAGTGGGTAGGAGAGTGCTGAGTGCTAGTCCCGCATCTCAAGAAACGTCCCTTACCCCGACTAGGAAGACTAGGAAGACCACTGCGGGATTGCAAAGGCGGCTGCACCCCTGAGGGCTTAGAATTAAGACAACACAAGAGATTTCAAACACTGTTTAGCCCCTGGGGTAGGGTCATCCTTGCAGGGTGTGGAGAAACTCAGCTTTTCCTCCTGGGATCAGAAAGGCTCTAGTCTGTAGGATGAGGTGCGGACCTTGGGTCTCCCCCGCTGAGCTCCTCCTTGCTGGTCTCCAAGTGGGCTTATTGAGACACTGGTGTCTTCCCACATCTCTAAAATGGGGCCACACACTGTCCATAGGGCCCCCACAGGGGTGGACATGCATGAAGATTTTCCAAACAGAGTCTCCCACCAGGCCCACAGGTGCCTCCCTCCAGGGCTCCCCCAAAATAACACAGCTTTTGTTTCTGCCCAGTTATAAAACTATGTGCAGGGCTTAGGTGAGCTGCCTCAGCCATGAGGAAATAGAAAATCAGGGCAAGTGTGGGCCTGGGAGATCAGATGCGGGAAGGGACTCATTTAAGGGCACAAAGTGAGTGGTTGATAGAACCAAGAGCCAGGAGCGCTGACTCTCCATCCAGGTCTCTATGACCTACCATTTATCAATTGAGCCATAGGTCCTTCCTCCCCACCCCTACCCTCCTATGCATCTCCCCAGATCACCCTCAGGGAAATCAGGAACTCCCCCGAGGGACCCCCTCTCCTCCCGCTCTTCCCTCCAGCAACATTCCTTTCTTCTGGCTCCATCCCCCAGCATCTGCACTCACCCACTCCTCTGATTGAGCAGCAGGACATAGCGAGCCCCCTGTCACCCACCCCTCACCCCTCGCAGCGATGCAGCTATGATGGGCCCCGGTCCTTCCTGTCTTTATACTTCTCTTCCACACGCAGCAGCTCATCCGAGGTTCACCACCTGTCACACCTATACCGTAGGTATTAGAGTCCTGTTTTAGCAGGTGGAGAAAAGATGCTCCAAGAGGTTCCCATTGCTAGGAAAGTGCTACACAGGGACTCACACCCAGATATGCCTGAGGCTGTGAGCTGTTTCCTCCATGACACACCACCCTTCTGTGGTGGGGCTTTCAGGTGGGAAAGCCTGCTGGTTCAGCTCTGTTCCTTTTCCTCGAAGATGAAGGGTTCGATGAGGTGATTCCTCTAGGCCCAGAGTGTGGATCCTTAAGGATTTCTATGAGCAAGGTAGGGTCATGACGTTTTCCAAGTTTATGAAGAAGCTTCTAGGGTCCTCACTTGCATGGCTCTTTTTTTCTTTTTATTCTAGACCAATACTCACTTTCTTACCAAATGTTGTGTTCTTATAAAATGTCTGTCTTAAAGACTGCCCTCCGCCATCCCCCTCACCTCCTGTCCCCTTCCTCCCCTACACCCCCCCCCCGCCAAAATTGAATAAGCTTCGGGATCCACAAAACAGGATCTCCCTTTAGGAGTCAGAC
Source organism: Spilogale gracilis (assembly GCA_004023965.1). Lineage (NCBI taxonomy): Eukaryota > Metazoa > Chordata > Mammalia > Carnivora > Mephitidae > Spilogale > Spilogale gracilis. The sequence goes on from PITA01006729.1 coordinate 27,278, forward strand.
AGAACTAGATTCGCATTCATTTACAGGCTGTGTGACTATGGACAAGTTGCTTAACCTCTCTGAACCTGAGCCATCTTCTCTATGAAGCATTGCGAAGGCTCACTGGCTTACAGCGTGGGCCCCCAGACGGACAGATTTCCTCTGTTCCTTCTGGTTGTACAGAGATAGGTACAGACCTAAGTCCCCTTTTCCTCAGAATGAGCAATGCAGGACATGGGCTTCAACCAGTCACTTACACATCTATGGAGAACTCACTCGCTCTCTCTGGTGAGGCTCAGTCCCTGCCCTCACCTCAAGAGTAGCTCCAATTTAGCTCCATGGCCAATGTGCCCTCTCTCTGGGAGGTGACCCAAGCTCAAGCTAGGCTGCATGGCGCTTGGAGTATGGGGGCCCCCTTTATCCACAGGGGGTGCCTTCCAAGACCCCCAGCAGATGCTCAAAGCTGCCGATAGTACCCAGCCCTACATGTACTGTTTTTACCTACACGTATGCGTCTGTGATAAAGTTTAATTCATAAACTGGGCCCAGTAACAGATTAGCCACCATCACCAGTAATAGAACAACTAGAACATACTGTAGCAAAAATTATGTGAATGTCCTCTCTCTCTCTCTCTCAAAATACCCTATTGTGCTGTCCTCATCCTTCTTCTTGCGATGCTGTGGGATGACAAAATGCTGACATGATGAGATGAAGTGAGGGGAACGACACGGGCATGGTGACATAGCTTTAGGCTACTATTGACCTTCTTAAGATATGCCCAGAGGATCACCCGCTTCCAGACCACGGCTGACGAGGGTAACTAAAACCACAGAGAGCTGGGCACTTGGGGGGATCAGTCGGTTAACTTCTGCCTTTGGCTCAGGTCGTGAACTTGGGGTCCTGGGATGGAAAACCATGGTGGGCTCCCTGCTCAGTGGGAAGTCTGCTTCTCCTTCTCCTTCTGCCTGCTGCTCCCCCTGCTTGTGCTCTCTGTCTGTGTCAAATAAATAAAATATTTTTTAAAAATTTAAAAAAGAAATAAAACCACAGAGAACAAAACCATGAATAAGGGAGGGGCCATCATACTGTCCCATCCTACCTTTCATCTACACCTCACAATGACCCCAAGGGAGGTATTCCTACCCCTTGGGCAGAGTGAGAAAACAGGGGCCCAGAGACTAAGAAGACAAAGGACAAAGTCATGCAGCTGTTTGGACAAGAGAACTAGATTGAGGCAGAGCTGCTCAAAGTACTTTTTTTTTTTTAAGATTTTATTTATTTATTCATGAGAGACCCAGAAAGAGAAAGGCAGAAGGAGAAGCATGCTCCCCACTGAGCAGGGAGCCTGATGCCGGACTGGATCCCAGGACCCTGGGATCATGACCTGAGCCGAAGGCAGAGGCTTAACCAGCTGAGTCACCCAGGTGCCCTCAAAGTACTCTTAGAGCCAGATGTGCCCCAGCTATCCTGGGAGAGGGGAAGGGGACTCCCAGAGACCACGTGTGCTCCCTGACCTGCCAAGTCACCAAGCAGCAGGTACAGAGCCAGCCCTGGTGCCCGTACCTGCCCCACCAGGCTTGACGGTCTTTGGGGTCAGCGCTGGAGGGCCTCAACCTCGCAGCCTCTGTGCCAGGAGTGATGCAGGCCCCAGGCCCCGATCGGAAAGTGCAGTGACAAGCACAGTAACAGTGGGCATCTTTTCCACGCCAGGGAGTGCGGTGGGTGCTTTATACCCACTGTTACAATTCTCAGGTCCCCCCTCCACAGGGGTATCATCACTTCCTTTCCACAGATGAGAGCCAGAAGCTCAGACAGAATAAGTGACTTCCCCGAGGTGACACAGCTGACAGGTGCCGAGACTAGATGGCAGAGCCGCTGGCTCGTCGTCAACCCGGGCATTGTTCTCAGCTGCGAGGGCACCTTCTCAGGCAGGTCCTTTCTAAGCAGCCCCCATCCAAGCCTGGCTTCTGGCATTCTTGCTGTCTGTACTCTGTCTGTTATCTTCTAAGTATCCGTCACAGTCTGTAATTCGTTGCATTTTTTTATCTATCCCCCTGTTTATTTTCTGGCACTCCAGCTAGAAAGTAAGCTCCTTGTCTGTCTTGTTCACAGTAGAATTGCTACGAACGGAGCTCAGCACCCCGCAGATGCCGGCCATGTGTTGAATGAATGAATGAATGAATGAATGAATGAATGAAGACTAGCAGTACCAGCTCACAAGAGCATGGCCCAAGTGCAGGGATTCTGGCTGAGCTTGATCTAGTGTGGTAGAGGATATGTGGACTTTGGAGTCGGCCAGACCCGGGTTCTAGCCTCGACATTTACTCTCTACTTGACCTTGGGCAAGGCTAGAGATTTTGGCATTCTCTTTGATTACATGGGAACAGTAATACTCCCTTTCAAGGGCGGCTCTGAGGATTCAATAACATCATAGAGAACAAGAACCCAGAGTGGATCCTGGCTGATCTAGGCTCCGGTAAGAGCAGCGCCCTGCCCCCTCCCTGCCAACGACAGGCTTCGGGACTCCAGGCTGGGAGCTGTCCAGAACTCCGCTTGCATTGAGAGCCTGGCCTCAGAGCCCGATGCTGTTCCCCACTCCGTGCAGGCAGCAGCCAATTTCAAACTATGTAAATACGCCAGACTGCCTCCTCAGCAAGGAAACAGCTATACTTAGTGCAATTTGCATGTATTTTAAGCCGACTTGTTCCAGGCAAAGAAGCCGATTCATGAATTTAATAACATTCATAGAGTCCCAGGATGTCAGCACCGGGAAAGACGTCAGAGACCACACAGCCCAGCCCCTCACCAGGCAGAAGAGGATGCCCGGGGAGGCGGTGTGTTCAAGGTCATGCCGCTGGGTGGCCCCGGCCCCGCGGCCTCTGAGTCCAAGTCCAGGGCCACGTCTGTATTTCTCCCGGGCCCCGCCCAGCATGCGTCTGAGCAAGGTATGCATCCGCAGCCGTCAGCCCCTCTTGCCACCTGGGCCACCGAAGCTCAAGGGGAGCAGTCAGTCCCCCAGGGCTGACTTGCAGGCAGGGGTGAGGGTGTGGCTGTGGTCTGGGGCAGGCTGGGGACTGGTTGTGTGCAGAGGACAGCGAGCCCAGTGGGTGCCCAGTCCGGGCTTTCTTCCCTGCCAGGAGAGTAAGGGGCCCATAGAGTGGGATCTGTGAGCATTCCCACTCCCCTTCACAGCCTGTTAAGACGATGCATTAGGTCATCCAGGGATTTACCTAGAGCGGACTTTTAACTGTAATCAGCAGTGATTGCATCTGCCTGCCCAGCCGGCGCGCTCTCTTCTTCTGGTAACAGCGCACGTCCTTGCTTTATGGGAATGGTGCCCCCTCCACAGATTCCAGTGCGGCTGCCAGACAAAGGACCCTCAGGCCTTGCCACGGGGCTGGCCATGTGATCCAGCCCCAATCCGGTCAGTGGCTCAGGGGTGGTCACGTGACCCAAAGGTTTTTGAGGAGAATGATGCTTACTCAGAGCGAGGCAGTGTAGCTCTTCTCTCTGAAGCAAGCCTAGTGGGCACGCACAGCTGCTAGCTTTGCCACCACAGGGAGAAAACCTGCCTGAGAAAGATGTCAACACGATGGAAAGGGCTCGAGGAGGACAGACGGTATGCTGATGCCATTGTTGAAGTGCCTGGATCCAGCGGTGCCTGAAGCCCAGCTCAATCCCCTAGTCTTCCCTGTTTTTCAGGCTAATTTGGGCTGGATTTCTTGACCTGCATGTGAAATACTCCTGACTCGGTGCCTGGTCTGTGTCATCTCCAGGGGTGATAAATCTCATGAGGTGACCCCCCACCGTGTAAAATTGTGCTTCTCTGGGTGGGGTTCTAAGCAGACTCTAAGATTGATGAGGGGATCCTCGTTCTAATCCTATGTATTTGGAGCCAACTGATTTTTTTTTGTTTTTTTAATAATTTATTTTATTTTAATTTTCAGTGTTCCAAGATTCATTGTTTATGCCCCACACCCAGTGCTCCATGCGATACATGCCCTCAGTACCCACCACCAGGCTCACCCATCCCCCCATCCCCTCCCTTTCAAAACCCTCAGTTTGTTTCTCAGAGTCCACAGTCTCTCATGCTTCATCTCCCTCTCTGATTTACCCCAGTTCACATTTCCTTTCCTTCTCTTTTTTTTTTCCAGTGTTTCAAGATTCATTCCCCATTCCTCATGGAGCCAACTGATTTTATATTAAGTCCCTTAGTTACCCCAACAATTTTCTGAAAAGTATTATTATTATTATTATTACTATTATATTAGCCCTATTGTAGAGATTAGGAAGCCCAGGCTCTGAGTGGTCAAAGAACTTCACCAGGCCCATGAAATAACTAAACATTGGATGTAGTCTCCAACTGAAGAAGTGTGACTCCAAGTGCGCTAATAAAAATGTCTGACCATGATGATAATGAATTTTGTTCCTCATTTTGAGCACTCACTGTGTGTGCTAACCACTATGCTAAGTGCTTCCCCTATATCAGATATGGCCGGTAATAGCCTTGGACTTCTACAGCTGAGGAAACTGAGGCTCGGAGCACTTACGTAACTTGCCCAGCTAATAAAGGGGAGCTGGGCCTGCCCTCACCTCAGCCCAGATACCACCTCTCCTTCCAGTATTCTAGATGACATGGTAAAGCCTCAAACTCTTCCTGAGTTTCTTGACTTGACTCTTATCCTCTCAGCTTGTGTCTTCCCGGGCCAAGGAGAGACCCACTGTCTTAAAGATGGCCCCAGTTCCTCTTCAGCTGTCTTCCTGCCCCTCCAGTCGTGCCTGGGCTGGCCAGTACACCCAGATCCTCACCCTCCAAATCAAGAGCCCAAAGTCAGGTGCCAGGGCTGCATCCAGATCCCTCGTTGACCACTGCTGTCCGGGAGGGGCCAACAAGGGGCTGAATGAGGGTTGGAACCCCCAGCTGGGACCACCTAGAAGTTGACCATGGGCAGACTCTGGGTCTCTGTCTCTCCAGCCCTCACCTCTCTGGGAGCCCTGTTTAGAGGCACACTGGGCTGCCGGTCCCTGGGGGTGCTGGGCCATGGCTCCACTACATTTATTTACAGAGCAAGAACAGTGTCCTCCTGGAACACTGGACTGCTGCCTACCTTCCAGGAATAGCTCAGTGACCAAGCCAAAGAGTCCCCATATTTGGTAGAGGGAAGAAAACCTTTCCACAGAACAACAGAATGGTCCAGAATCACTGCCTTTTGCCAGGGTTGCCTCTCCCAGACTCTGGGTCCCATTCTCCCAGGAGGGATACCTCTTGCTCCCTGCCAGGCCCCCTACGTGTCCCTCACAGGAACAGACAGCCAATGATGGGTCATGGCCTCTGGTGGCAGTGCTCCACATGAGAGGCCAAGGGGAGATGTAGGCACCCATCTGGCAGGCAGGGATTTGGGTTTTCATCACCTAGTCATCCAGACAGCTTCCCAGGCTAAGACTGGGTGAAAAATGCCAAGTCAGCCTTGAGAGGAAGCATCCAGGATAGCAGACACAGAAGGCTCCAAGGGGGTCCCCTCAATGCCATCCTCCTTCAGAGGCCACCAGGCTCATTTGTCCAGTCCTCGGCCAGCCTCCACTTCCTCCATGAATGAGAAGTTTTACACTCTGTTTAAAAAAAAAAAACATCCTGGGAAGAACAACTCCATGGATTCTCTCAGCCCCAGTCTAAGAGTTGATTGTCCTTTGGCCTCATGGAAACCTACCTCTGACCAACCTCCAGCCTTCCTCCCTCCTTGCTCATCATCTACTTCCATCCAGTGCTCCCTGAGCCTTGAGTCAGATGACATAGCTTTTTGGAGAAGACAGAGCATCTGCTTCAATGTCCAGTCCAGGCTTGAAATCGCACCTTTCTGCTCAATAGCTCTGTGGCCCTGAACAGAAGACGTAACCTCTCTGAACTTTGGTTCCCTCATCTGTATAGAAGAGTAACTCCCCTCTTGCCTGGTGGCTGTATGCATTAGAAAGTCTGTATGTGAATTACCTGGCACAGAATAACTGTTTGGTACAACACAGTCAGTATATTTTTGCTGTTATTTTTTAATTGTTTTTCCTCTAAAAGCCCAGTTCTTCCTTGCCACCAGATTCCTTACCCCAACAGCTTTCCCAGATGTATAATTCCTAGAGTCCTCTTCTCATGCCATTCAAGCTGAGTCTTCCCTGAGGTTTTCTGGAGACCACATCCTAGTACCAGATGTCGTATCCTACAGTGAAAGGTTTAACGTCATTCTCACCTTTCAGAATGCTGGGCATGAAGACCTGGTTTCTTCTCTCTTTCCATCCTCAGACCCCTGGAAAAGGCCTGTGCCTCAGGAAGAGACTGCCCATCCCCGTCCCAGGCAACCCTCTCCAAACACTCACAATATGAAAAAGTTCATTCAAAATGTATCATATCCTTAAAGATAAAACACAAAATTATGAACTTTTAAGAGAAAACCAGGGAGAAAGATCTGTATGATTTGAGGTTAGGCAAAGAGTTCTTAGAGGTCACCCCACAAGCAGAATCTATTTTTTTTAATGACAAATTGAGCCTTCTCAGAATTAAAAAATGTTCACTCTGTGAAGGAGACTGAAAGGAGAATGAAAAGACAATTCACAGGCTGGAAGAAAATATTTGCAAATGATGTATCTGCCACACAAAGGATTTATATCCAGTATACATAAAGAACTCTCAAAACTCAACAGTGAGGAAACACAAACAACCTCTTCCCGAAATAGGCAAGAGACTTGAACAGTTGTTTTACTTAAAATGAATTTTAAGTAAAATATGAATTTTTTTGTGTTTTTTTTTTTTGCTCATTTCTTTGGTTTTTTAGATTCTGTGTAGAGGTAAATCATATGGTGTTTGTTTCTCTGTCTGACTTATTTCACCTACATGATACCCTCTAGCCCCAACCATGCTGTTGTAAATGGCAAGCTTTCATTCTTTTTTATGACTGAGTAATATATAGAATTCTTGAATCACTATGTTGCATGTCTGAAATTAACATAAGATGATATGCTAATCATACTTCAATAAGCAATGAATGAAATATTGGCAATATTGGTCTTCATGAAGAAGTAGAAAAGGTATACAGATGGAAAATAAGCACGTGGAAAGGTGGGAAATGTGATTAGTCATAAAAGAAATGTAAATTAAAACCACAGTATGCGTGGTCTGTGTAGTCACCACTGCATACTGTTAGAATTGCTACAATAAAAAATCCTGACAAAAGCGAGTACTAGGAATGGGCAATAACAGAACTCACTACGTCACTGGCTGCAAATTGCGACCAGACCTTTAGGAAACAGCTTAGTAGTGCTTATAAAACCACACAAATGTTTTATGTATGACCTACCCAACCTACTCCTAGCTCTTGAACCAAGAAATGAAAACGTATGTTAACATAAAAACCACTGTGTGAATGTTTATACTCAATTTAGTCATGATAAAAACTGGGAACATTCAAATATCCTTCAACCAGTTATTGGATAAACAAAAGGGCATATCTAAACAACAGAGTACTATTTAGTAACAAAATGTAATTAACTCTATACACAATGACGTGGATAACTCCAAATACATTTCACTAAGTGAAAGAAGCCAGACCCAAAGGACTATATAACATACACCTTTATTTATATGATTTTAGAAGAAAGGGCAAAGCGAAGGGGTTGGAGAATCCATCAGTGGTTTCCAGGGGTTAGAGGGTGGGTGGGGAGGAGTTGACTGCAAAAGGACAACACATGGGACTTATTGGGGGTGATGGAACATGTTTGTGTCTTGACGTGGTGGTGGATCCACAGCTCTATGTGTTTTCTAAAACCCGTAGACCTATATACCATTAAGAGGGAATTTTACTGGAGGTAAACTGAAACAACAACATCTAATAAAATGCTTTGAAAAACAAAAATGGGGATAACAGAAAAACTGAGTTGGGGTGCCTGGGTGTCTCAATTGGTTAAGTGTCTGACTTTGGTTCAGATCATGATCTCAGGGTCCAGGGATGGAGCCCCGAGTTGCGGGCAAGCTCCTCGCTCAGCAGGGAGTCTTCTGTGCCCCTGTCCCTCCCCACACCTGGCCCCCCACCCCACTTGCACACATGCTCTCTCTCAAATAAATAAAATCTATAAAAAAAAAAGAGAGAGAGAGAAAAACTAAGTTGACAGAGTTAAGGAAAGAAATCAAAGACACAAAAAACACCACAGGTGTGAAAGCCACATTAAAAAAATAAAAAATAAAATACACATAACTAAAATGTGATGGGACGGGATGAGGCCAGATGGGACCAGATGGAACCGGATGGAACCGGATGGAACCGGATGGGAGAGAGTAGGACAGGACAGAGCAGAAGCAAGAAGTCAGTTAGGACCTAAGTTCAATAGTGCAAAGGAGATTTGTGGTTGACTTACACCAGGACGGAAGCAGTGGAGGAAATGTGAAGTGGTCAGAATCCGGATATTTTGTGGAGAGAGTCTCCCTTTTTGCTTCAGGACTGAGAATGAGGTACCAGAGAATGACTCCAAGGGAAGGGACAACCGGGTGACCAGTGGTGCTATGTACCGTACTGGGAAACACTGACAGAGGAACGGTCTGAGGGAGTTTGGTCTGGGTTATGTTAACTTTGTACAGCCTGTTAGCTACCCAAGAGGAGACGCCTCAGACTTCACCTTAAGAACACTCAATATTCAAAACAGGGAAGCAACGCCTACAACCTTCTGAGAAAAGAAATACAAAACTTCAAGGATAAAGCCAGCAGTCACCAACCCATATGCACACTAAGAACCCTCCCTTAAAAAAACTACTTGACAATAAATCTAGTCAACCAACTAGTGAACGAAAATAATCTGAAGAGAGAAAATTTACGGTCAAAAAACTGACAAGTGGCAGTGAGCATTCCACAGTAGTCCATGGTCCACAGATTAAGGAACTAAAAATTGCAGTGATAGAGGAGAAAGTAAGTGTTACTTTTTTGGACAATATGAAAACAGTGCGTTTAAGAGGCACCTTGTGTCGTGGGAGAGCGAAGGGGAAAGAGTAATGTGCTTGTTTTCACATTTCTCGTAACAGAGTCACTGGATAGTGTCTCAGATTGAAATTTTGTTTAGAACTTACCTTACTCTCCTAATATTTATGGTATTTACTCTTAATTTTGAAGGCTATTTTAGGAACTAATGTTTTATGTGAGGAACATAATTGATCTGATGTCCAGAAATTCTATGTCAGCTCATTGAGTTTCTTATTGTTCTATTAAACATTTCAGTTAAATTAGGTTTAATACATATTTAGTAAAAATGCCCTGCACAGTATGATTTCATCTTGGCCAACTTATTTCTCTAACTACGTAAGCGCCCTTTCAGCTACTCCTCTCTCTTCATATATGCATAAAGACGTGATCAAATGGTTATCACAGATTGTAAATGATGATTCTTTTTGGGAATATGAGTGGGGCAATTTTTTTTCTCAATCAAATATTTTCTTTTACTACCAACCATTTACAAGTAAATACAAAAGATGATTAAGTCTTTTTTTTTAAATATTTTATTTATTTATTTGACAGAGAGAAACACAGCTAGAGAGGGAACACAAGCAGGGGGAGTGAGAGAGGGAGAAGCGGGCTTCCCACCGAGCAGGGAGCCCGATGAGGGGCTCGATCCCAGGACTCTGGGATCATGACCTGAGCCGAAGGCCGTCACTTAACCAACTGAGCCACCCAGGCACCCAAAAGATGATTAAGTCTTAAAGCCAAGTAACAAGAACAAACTCAGCTGGGTAGTCAAGGATGATATTTTAAGGTTCTAAGATAAAATCAATGGAACAGTCCTGTGGTCATGGTCTAGTCCCAGCTTCCCTGGGCATCTGAACCAGCATTGTATGGGGAAGCCAGCCTCATGGGCTTACAGTGCCATTAGCAGGACCCAGGGCTTGAAAGGACCCATGCTTGGTTTAAAGCTCAGCTGCCACCGTCTTGAAATCTCCATTTTTTGGGCACCTGGGTGGCTCAGTTGGTTGGGCGACTGCCTTCGGCTCAGGTCATGATCCCAGAGACCCGGGATCAAGTCCCACATCGGGCTCCCTGCCGTTGGCAGGAGGCCTGCTTCTCCCTCTCTCACTCCCCCTGCTTGTGTTTCCTCTCTGGCTGTGTTTCTGTCAAATAAATAAAATCTTTAAAAAAAATTTTTTTTAAAATCTCCATTTTTTAACAAAGTGCCCCACATTTGCATTTAGCAGTGAGCCCTGCAAATTATGTAGCTGGTCCTATTCATCTATGAGTATCAAAGGACTTATTTTATTTATACTGTGAGCTTAAACCATTTAATGAATTTTAAAAGCAATGCCAACTTGCATCTATGCTTTATCAATTCATTGAACAAATATTGGCCTATGTTTTGTGTAGTTGTCATTAGAAGATGCAAACAAACATACATATTTACCCCCTTTTCCACTTATCATTATTTTGTGTGTGTGTACTTGTCCGTGCCTTGACATGGTTCCCATATTTGTCATTTTTAAAAGCTCTATCATATTCTAGAATGTAAATACACCACAGGTTTTAAGCCAAAGCCTGATGGCTGGGCATCTGGGTTGTTTCCAATTTTTATAAATAGCATTTCTAAGAGCAACTAAGTACAAATTACTTTCTTTCTTTCTTTTATTTCTCTTGTAAGCTATTTCCTTGGAGTATATTCTCAGAAGTGGAATTATCAGGTCAAAGGGCAGGAATAATTTTATAGCTCTTAAATATTACTGGATTGTTCTCTTGAAAAACTGGAGCAATTTTTGGAGTCATCAGCAAGACACATGTAACTGCTTCTAAGGTTCTGAACGAATTATTTTTTACTAGTTTAATAGGTACAAAATGATACCTCAAAATTAAAAATAATTTAAATGTTCAGCAATAAGGGAATGAGTTTCAGATGCATGGTAAGTCTGTATACTTTTTTTATATGATCAGTAAAAATCAGGTCCACTGGCTTGGCACCTGGCCATCCCCCCTCCCAGCCTCAGCTACTTGTGCTCTGAAAGGTGACCTCAAGCCCAGATCCCCCAGCTGGCAGAAGGCCCTCACCCCAGGTGCCTAGGCAAACAGGACAAACTGGGTCCTGGCCCCACCATCCCTAGTTGTTCACCTCTATGAGCCTCTGTCCTTTATCTGTGAGCCTGGAATGATATCCACCAACTCACTTCCCAGGTTGAAAGAGGATTCGATGAAATAATGTAGGAAGCATCCGAGTTAGTTTCTGGCATGATGGGCTTGGCGTTGGGAAGGAGCTGGCTATGCAGAGCCACCGATCAGTCCTGACACTCCCAGGGAGTCCCAGTTGTGCTCCAGGAGGAAGAAACAGTACTGGCTAGTGTGAGCCCAGTCAAGCTGTGTGCCTTTTGGGAAGGAGGTGGCTTATCCGGCATCCAGACCCGCTTCCCTTGAGCTTAACCGTACTACATATTTATTTCAAAAGCAATTACTGTGTACCACACACTGTTCCAAGGGCTTCACCATATTAACCCATTTAATGATCCTAATAAGGCAGTGAGTTGGCAACTGTCCCCGTCGGATAGGTAAGGAAAGAGAAGCGGAGGAGGTTGAGTGACTTGCTCTTAACAAGATAACAACAGTGGATAGCCAGTGGTGAAGCGGACTGGCCCAGGAGGTCTGGCTCTGCCTCCAGGATCCACACACTTCTCCTCTGAGCTCTACTCTCTAAATGAATCAAGGGACACCAGAGCCCCATGGGCCCTGGATATCATCTACTACAACTACCTTATCTTTGAGATGAAGAAACTGAGGGCTTATCCGAGAAGAAAACCCACCGCAGAGGACTCAGTGTGCAATGACCCAGCTGGAGAGACACCCAGGTCTCCTGACGCCTGGGGCAGTGCTACCAACCCCCCACCACTGCCTCTCACTGTGGCTCATCAGCTGCCCCAGGGTAGTGACTGGGCCGAGAGGGGACAATCTCCCAGCCTTCATCCCTGAAGACCTAAGCCAGAGAACTGAGCATCTCAAGGCTGATGGAAAATCAGACCAGACAGGTCAGCTCTGGAAAAATCAAGCTGAGACCAGTGCTTTCTGGAGAAACACCAAACCCACCATTTGCTCTGGCCAATGGAGTAGCTTCTTTCCGGCTATTTCTGTCCAGAGGAGTCAAGGGCTGGGAGAGGAAAGTGACAAAAGCACATTTCTCTTAAAGAACCTAATGCAGAAGGACAGAGGAAAAGGATTCTCCAAGGCCCATCCCATCGACCCAGGAGAGGCACTTCGGCCAGAACCCATACCAGGAGGAACCCCCTCACCAAGTTCTGCCCCCTCTCCTCTCCCGGCCTCCCCAGGCCCAGCCTCCTCCGGCCCAGCCCTTCCTGCATCAGGACACCTCTGGTCCCTTCTGGGATGAGTTCCGTTGCTTCTTCCCCTCCTCCTCCTCTGCTGACATGCACCTTCTTCGAGCCTCTATGGTTATAAATAAATGATGCCTGGATTGATTAGAGGATTGGCTTTCCCTCCAGCAACAACCCTGACCTCTCATTTCTGAAATCTTGCTGCCAACCAGCATCACTCAAATTTCCTGTCGCACTGGGACTTTGGTGGAAAGAATCCTCAACTGGGGACACAGGAGTGCCAAATCTGGAGTAGGGAGAGGATTCCACTTCAGGCCCTGCTGCTGAGGCTCTTGTCCTCGGGCAAGTCACCCAATTCTCTGATCCTCAGTGTGCTCTCAGTGAAGAGGATCGCCATTCCTAGCTACCTCCCCGACAGAATCATTGGAAGAAAATACCAAGGTGAATGTGAAAACACAGTGCATTGTTCCAAGCAGAGGTCAGCTATAGGATCGCTCTGCCTTGCAGCAGGCCAGCTCCAAGACCCACGGAAGTCCTGCCAATGTCATGAGCTTTACTTCCGTCTTCCATAAGAGAGAGAACCACATGAGCTTCTCCACTGTTGTCTGGGGAACAAAAATGGCATATACATGGGAAGACATTTTTGAACAATAAACAATAAAAACCTGCTCTGTTGATATATAGCGATCATAACTGCTGCTTATGGAGAAGGTTTAACAAAATAAATAATTGTGCTATAAGTGAAACACTCCGAATACAAAATTGTGTATACAGTCTACAAAGAAAGAACACGTAGAAGAGATAAGGAATGATGATCAAATGCTAACAGCCACTGTCTCCCACGATTAGGATACTTTACCAGCTTTATGAACTGTTTTTTCCTACAGTGAGCATGTTTCGATGACAGGACAGGGGAGGGATTAAAATGTTTTTTATTAAGGTTTTTAAAAAGTTATTGAGAAGGCTTGTTCTCAAGTTGCTCAGACAGAGACGGGACACTAACTGCCGGATTAATGTTATTCATGCAAAACTTGCTGTGCACCATGTGTTAGGGAAGGAGGCGGAGAGGGAGAGGTCACTTCCTGCAGGAGGGAGAGGAGGAAGGGACCAGAAAAAGAGCCTGCCCAGCAGCCACAGAAGCACCCACCTGGGACCTCTGCAGGCCATCGCAGAGCAGCAGAGCTAGCAAGAAGCTCAGAAACCCTAAGTCTCCTGCCATTCCCCATTCACACTCTTCAGATCCAAATCTGAGGCCAATATAGGAATAAGGATTTGTCTAAGATGCCAAGTCTCATCCCCTGCTTCTCCAGCCCTTCCGTGTCATCTCTGGGGACTGGGCCCACCTACGTCAGTGACTTTCTGCTCTTTAGCTAATATTCAGCCCACTTTCCAGTTTTCTGTTCAGTGCACCTGCTGGGGAGTCAGAATCACTACTACAGACTTGGGCACACATGTCTAGGTTGTGAATCTGGCAGACCCCTGTCCAGAAAATAAGGCCAGTGCAAACGCAGCAGCTGAATAATAAAAATCACAAAAATTAAGCATCCTAGAGCTTACTGCACTATCTTTACCTTGCAGGAGAGAAGACAGAGACACAGATCTTGAGTGACTTACACAGAATTATCAGCTGGTTTTGGGATGTGTCAAATCACAGACCCCACTGTTTTTATTCCCGCTTTAGGGCTCCTTTTCATCATATTGTTTGGCCCCTAAAGAAATGAATGAATGAATGAATGAATGCAAGAATGAAACCAAAATTGATAATAAATTCTGAAACAGATAATCATTACAGACTGGAATGTACAAAATATTTGCAGCATATATAATAATCAAAGAGCTAATGCCTTACTATATAAAGATTGCCTGCAAATCAACACAAAAAAGAACCAATAGAAAAAAATAACAGATAAAAGATACAAAGACGTAATTCATAGAAGAGCTACAAATAGCCAACAAACCTATGTCCTACTTTTGTGAGATATGCTTGTTATAAAAAAAAATTTAATTCACCCAAAGGGAGATTGGATGGGAAAGCTTGCATGACCTTTAGTTTTTACATTACATATTTCTGCATTGTTTAAATTTATTACCACGAACATTTTAGAAATATATTTTAAGTAGGCTCCACACCCAGGGTGGAGCCCAAGGTGGGACTTGAACTCATGACCCTGAGATCAAGACCTGAGCTGAGATCCAGAGTCAGACACGTTAAACCTACTGAGGTAGGTGGGAGGTGGGAGGCAACCACCCAGGTGCCTCCAGAAATTTCTTAAAAACTGACCCTCCAATATATTTATTACATAAAAATATATGACCACATGATTTCGAATCTAAACATTTCTTTGCTATTTGGAATGTTCTTTGCCTTTGTCTGTCCTCAGCATTAACATGTTCCAACAGCCAATAAATAATAGATTCATGCCTCCAACCAAAATTAATTCCAGGTACGTCAAAATGCCAGCCACAAACAACTTTAAAATATCACATGAAGGAGTGCCTGGGTGGCTCAGCTGAGCAGCTGCCTTCGGCTCAGGTCGTGATCTCAGGGTCCTGGGATCGAGGCCTGCATCGGGCTCTCTGCTCGTCAGGGAGCCTGCTTCCTCCTCTCTCTGCCTGCCTCTCTGCCTGCTTGTGCTTTCTCTCTCTCTCTCTCTCTCTCTCTGACAAATAAATAAATAAAATCTAAAAATAAAAAAAAATCACATGAAAATACAAAAGTATGTCATCTAGGGCTGAGAAAGGCCTTCCTAAGCAAAAACATAATACCTCAAGGCCATAAGGAAAATAGTTGACAGATGTGACAGCTTGTAAATTAAAAATTTTATACAATAAAAGACTTCTAAAAAAAGAAAACAAGTGAAGTTGGGAGGACATATTTGCAACATATACAACATATGAAGGATTAATATCTAGGCCTTCAAGAAATAACCTAAAATCAATTAGAAAAGACTAAATATACAATATATATAAAAATGGACAGAAATTATGAATAGGCAATTCCATAAAAATTTAATGGTTAATTAATAATGTTTAACATATTTCACTTCATTCGCAATCAGAATACCCATCAAATACCCATTAAAGGTAGTTAAAAATTATAATCCATACTATAGAATGCTACGGAGGCATTTTATGTTTAAGGCCAATCTATAGGTACAAACATGGAAAGATTTCTAAACATAGCTCCCAGAAAAATATGTTATAGAAAATTACAAATACTTATGATCCTTTTATGTTTGAAAACATTGTTTTCATTCATGTTCATACACATGTAAGTGGGTAGAAAAAATTCTAAAGGAATCCTCACCAAATCGTTAATAGTAGCATCCCTTTGGGAAGAAGTGGGAATGAAGGAGGAGCTTGGGGACCGAGGGGGCTCTCACCACTTACATTACTTGCCAATGTGCCTACTGTTTGAATCTTCTGCAAAACTATATTCTTCCACGCACTGTGTATTTAAGAAAGCAATAAAATAAAGCAGTGGAGAGGTCATCATGGCTGTTTTCTCTTGAACCAGATGATCAGGAATTGCCTCAGCTTCAGGAATAATCTCTTGAGAGAGAATGTGACAGCCAGCATTGGAGGCTTCGGGAAGTTTCTTCCAAGTCCACCCTTGGTCTTCACGGTGCATGAACACAGCTTGTTTCTGCTTGTTCAGTTTTCAGAGTGCACTGGAAAAGCCAACTCCACTCTCACATACAAGTGTCCCACTCCCCTCTCTCCACCGTCTCCACTGCCAGTCTGTCTGTCTGTCTGTCTCTCTCTCTCATGTTTTTTTTTTTTAAGATTTATTTATTTGAGAGAGAGAGGTTTATGGAGAGAGAGGAAGAATGAAGAGGGCAGGGAGAGGACAACAGAGACAAGCAGACTCCCTACGGAGCAGGGAGCCTGATGCAGAACTCAGTCCCAGGACCCTGAGGTCATGACCCAAGCCAAAAGCAGACGCTAAACCACTGAGCCCCCCTGGCACCCTTCCACTGCCCATGCCTGCCTCTAACCAGTCTCCCTGGCCCTGGAAACCTCTGTGGGAAAGCTAGTTCTAGGTCCTTTGCCAGGAAAGCCTAAGCTGTGGGTATTTCAAGAAACTCTACAAAGTGGAGTCAGGCAAAACCCCAAGAAAAGGTCTCCCAGAATCTGTGGTCACTTCTAAGACACTCACCTGAGAATTCCTCCTCCATTCCATTAAAAAATGCCAGACTCAGAAAGTTCGTTCATTCACAGAGCGTGTGAATACTTACTTCTGTACGGTGTCCAGCAGAACTTCCATTAGGGTGCTTATTTCATTCAGGATACACTGCGATCCTGAGGTGAGCACTACCGCTTATCTACATTTTACCAATGAGAAAATCAGGGTCTGAGGGGGATGTTGCCCAAGACCAGTTCAGTGTCCCAAACATGTATGAGTCAGGCACTCCAGACACAGCTCAAGGTGTTTGGGACCCACAGAAAAATAAATGTGGTCCCCACCCTTGAGGGGTTCATCATCTAAAGGTAGAGATTCTCAACAATGAAGAAATCTTGGGCATATACAGTCTTGGCTTACAGACTCTACAGAGAGGTCAATTTCAGGCTGAGACCCATAGTAAACATGAGAGTTTCACTCAAAAGTATGTAATTTGGGGGCGCCAGGGTGGTTCAGTTGGTTAAGCATCCAACTCTTGATTTAGGTCCAAGTCATGATCTCAGGGTCATGAGATCAAGCCCCCTACCCCCCACCATCAGGCTCCACACTGGGGGCAGATCCTGCTGAAGAGCCTCTCTCCCTCTACCCCTCCCCCACTCCCTTGCACTCTTTCTCTCTGTCTCTCAAAGAAAAAAAACCAAACAAACAAAAACAAAAGCAGTATGTTGTTTCCCCACACTGTGCTTGGCATTTAGAGACAGTGGTAAGTCAGTCCCGGAAATCAGTGTGACCTAGCCCTGGAGTTTAGCAAAGTGTCCCCAAAGTAGTGAGCCAGAATCTGGACCTCTGTGACCCCTCTCACTGTGCCACACTGCAGATCTACTTCTCCACGGAGGGGAAATCTGGGGCTGCCCACCACACTTGATGAGAGAGGTCAGTTCCAGGCAAATAGATCATAATGAAAACCAGCTTGATATGCCCCATAATGAGCTATGACTGGAAATTCTGTCAGAAAGACCAGCGTCCTCCTTTAGCCTTGACCTTGGGCAGCGCAGACCTTCCTCACTGGACCTCAAGTACAATTTGGGGCAGACGTTGCTCTCTGCATGGTCTCTGGAACATCAGTCCCAAGGTGCCATCTTTCCTTTCCAGACCCATGTACAGACATTCCCTATACTTTGTCTTTTCCGCTTTCAACTCTGCAGCCCATCCTAATGGCTACTTCTTGCTACCTCAATCCATTTATCAAGTAGTCTGATCTAATTTCCCCACTCTTCATCCCTGCCACTGGGACCACTCCCAGCACCCGCAGAACTAGCGGCAGCCCTCCTCCACAGCCTGCCCCCCCTCCACATATTGGCTGCACCTGTCATATAATTCATACAATTCTCACTCTGTGCACACACTAGCCCAGCCTGGGGAGGGGGCGGGGGGAGCTCAGCAGGGACTGCCATGCCACTGGTACCCTTCAGTTAATTCATCACTAGTTCCCTTTACCACCAAACACATTTCTGGTTTTCCTGCATCAGAGCAGGCAAAGCCCTCGACCCTCACAGTGTGTGCCTTTCCTAGCCGGGAGGGAGTCTCTCCAATCACAGACCCATCCAGAGGACATCCTGACTACTCTGGACACTTAGAAAAAGGACACTTGTCTTTCCTCTTCCTCTGCATGTGTGCACGCCCATGCACACACACACAGACACAGCTGTGTGGACAGAGACACTGTGCTTTAACACAATGGAAGCCAGAACTTCCGAGGACACTCCTCCCCGCCCCTCCTTGGCTGCCTGCCCAGGAAGCTCCCCATCCTCTCCAGACCCTGCTCCTGGGTCCTCCAGGAAGCCAGCCCCTGACAAAGTGACAGTAGCCACAGGCCACCCCACATCCCCCTTCCCAGTGTAGAGAATCCCATCTGAAGCAGACAGGGCTTTTTAACAAACAATTAGCTTGAATTTTTCATTAGCTGCTGCTTCCTTTGCAGTTCCTGCCTCTACCCGTTTGCACGGCCAAGCTCTGTACAGCTGGGGAGGCCCAAGCCATTGCAGAGGAGATCCCAGCAGATTCCTCTCTGCAGGGGACCCCCAATGAAGCTGATTGTGAATTAAACCCATTTCTTCCATGCAACCGGTGTGCTCTGACTTGAGAAACAGGTGTTTCGGAGAGCACCAGCAAAGTTCCTCCTGCTACAAGAAAACCATTCTGCCCTGGGGCTAAGGATGGCGATGAAGAGGATAATGCAGATGATTAAAGTGACAGAGGCGGGCCTTCCATTGGTAGATATTCCCCTGCTTGCAATGCTTTCACACATCCTGACTCTCATTTTAGCCTCCTAACAATACGGCGAGCTCATTACGATCATTATTTGCAGCTTCTACTTTGCAGAAGAGGAAGCTGGGCTTCAGGGGTAAGTGGCTTCATCCAAAGACGCGAAGCAACTGAGTGGCTGAGGCAGGACTAAGGATGTCTTTCCATGGCAATTCCGGGATTTTCAGAACAAGGAGACCAATTTGTTCCCCTTTCTTCTTTGGGGTCCCAGATCAGGGAAACACTGTCTAGATGAGTGAATGGATGGATGGATGTTCAGGGATTGAGACTCAGCGGTGTTTCTGGAAATGTTTGAGAAGTCAGGGGGAGAGAGAAGAGAACAATGGACCTTTCTCAGTTCCAGATCCGCACACTGGCCTCCAGTTCTTGCCTCCAGCATCACTGCCAACGAGGTCTACCTGATGTCAGAAAGGAGAGGCTCTCCCAAATCGAGCACCTGTCTCTTTAAGGCCAGGAGGAGGGCAGGTGTCCTGGGAGGAGAAAGAAAGGTCTACTGAGCCATAAGAGGAAGCTTAAGGGAAGACATCTCCCCAGGGCTCCCCAGCCTAAAGAGAGGGCTACCCACTTGCCACTCACGTATCAGATCTGCCTTATGTCCTCATTTGGTTCCAGGTTACCTACTCCTATGGGGTAGAAGAAGATGAGCTGGTCATTTTTGGATTGTTCTGGTTGCTCTGTGGTCCCTAGTGGACAGTCAATAAATAATCACTGATGAATGAATAAATGAGTACATGAATGGGAGACCATCAGGGAGGAGGCCACTGCATCCCTAACCACACGCTCTCCTCTTCCGTCTGCCTCAGCCTCCCAAGGTCAGCAGCCTGGTGGTATGCCCTCTCCTCTGTCTCCTGGCCATAGCTCCATAGCCTTGGACTTAGCTCCACTGCTCTCAGAAAGTCCCTCCTTCTCTTTCCATGGCCTCTGCGCAGCTGCAAACCCCGGTGGTCATAGGTGCTGTGTCGTCCGTCAGCTCAGGGAACCAAGGCCCTTGGAGGCAACCCTCCACCGACTGTAGAGGGCCAGTGGATAAGCGCACACCGTCAGATGGAAGGTTCTGTGTTCTCCCCGGTGGTCTCACTGGGGTCCAGGCCAACACCCTCGAGCAGTTTCCTCCAGAATCCAACCTTCCATTGGACAGTCCTCCTTCCATCACTTTCCCGGGGGGCTCCCAGCTATCCTACCTTTCACAAGATCCCTCGGAGGGTTCTCCGTGCCCCCTGACCCTCCGCTGTTTCCTTGGCTCCTGTCCACAGGATGGCCTCCATTTCTCCCCCCCGAGGGAGAGTCAGCAGCCCATGGTCCCCAAAGGGCATAGTGACCAAGAGTCGGCCTAGCTGGCGGACCCACCCCATGTTGTGGCCTGGGCTGGCCTGGGCTGTGCCTTTGGAGACCTTCCTTTCAAGACTCACAACTACCCTGTGAGGTACAGAGTACTATTCCCATTTTACAGACGCACACACCAGGGTTCAGAACAGGCCACAGGTCACACTAAGAGAGAAGCCACTGGCCCAGCAGGGGTCTCACGTCGGCTTGTGTAGCTTGGTAGGCCTTGTCCCAGAACATCAGTGAGCCCCTGTGAGCTTGGAGACACGCAGAGCCCAGAAATTGAACCGCCATCACTCCCTGGCAGGGGGAACAGAACAAAGGCTAGAAGGTGGGTAAGAGCCGAGGGGTGCAGAAGCAGCAACACAAGAGCACAGGAGAGCAGGCTGAGAGGCTGGGAAACAGGGCTCAGAGGTCCAGACAGCCAAATGCGAAGGGCACTGCATGTTGGGGTGGGAACGGGGGATCCCCCCGCCTGCCAGAGCTACGTGGCATCCTCGGGCTGGGTGTGGTCAGAATGGCTTGGCCAACTGTCCAGGAAGGAGACAGTCAAGGCCGGAGGCAGAGCAGGTGAGATGGGAAGCCTGGCAGAGGTGGGGAGAAACCAAGAGAACTAGAGGCTAGGAAGAGGACGGGAGTTGAGGATGGCCTCAGGGCTGGCTCCCTGTCCCCACTGGAGAAGTCAAGGTCCGTCCAGTCGCTCCAGACAGCCTCTCCACTCCCCTTGCCTGAGGTTGCAGGGCCCAGAGCCTCTGGGAAAGGGTGAGGCTCTCTTGAGTCCCATCCTGGGAGTCTGCTGGCCTATCTCTGCCCCCCTGAAACCGTGAAATATTTACAGCCCGCCGAACAAGGGAAGTGAGGGGGAGCTAGCACATGAATTATTGACAGCTTCGCTTTCATCCTGGCCCAGGCTACTGGGCTGAGCAGAGACCCAGGGGACCCCCAAGGCAATCTATGGGCATTAAGCAGAGTTTTTGAGGGAGGCAGGGTAGAGGCTCCTGACTGTCAGGAGGACCAGAGGTGTCTGGAGTAGGGCGCCCCCGTCCTGGCCCCTTGGGGTGCCCAGTGTCAGTAAGAGGGTAGTGAGCTGAGTGATTGGCAGGGAGCCCAGCATCATCAAGCCTGGCCTGGTGGCCCCCTCTCCTTCACTGGCTGCCTCCTAGACACCCAGGGATTTGGGCTGCCGAGGCTTCACCAAGTCCCCTGCAAGCTGCTCACTTACCTGTCACGACAGGTCAGCTGCCCCCCGCTGAGATCCCCGTGCTGCCGGGTGCCAAAGCCAGTGCACAGCCGCTGGAGCGGGCCCAGAAGGGCGGCCTCTTTGGCTCCCACAGGCTGAGCCTTCCTCACAAACTTCTGCAGGACACCTCCTAGGAAAAGGCCCCTGGGGTGACAGCTCCCACCCTATAGGTGGTCAGCCCCAGCTCCCGCCTTCAAGGAGGGGGCTGGATCCTGTTGTCAAGGAGAGAGCACTGGAGTAAGAGTCCGACATGCATCTGAGTCATAGCATCACTAGCCAGCCATGCAGCCAGGCCTCAGTTTTCTTGTCGGAGAAATGGGTATGAATACAGTGTCCCCAGCCTAACCCACGGGGCGGAGGGCATCTCCGGGAGGCTCTGCAACCAGAGCAATTGTTCTTAAGAAGACCAGTTCCAGCTGCAGCCAGGGCCTCACCCTGCCAGAGAGAACCTGACAGCCAGGGTGACAGGCCACCCAGCCGTGTGATCCGTGAGATCCTGCACCAAGACCAGAGGCTTTTTTTATTTTCGCATTTTGTCACATTTGGTGTTGGAGAAGCAGCATCCTGTCAGGCTCCCCACTCCTTCCTGGCCTGTTTGCCCATGACAGCCCGGTCCTGAGGTCAGGGAAGGGACCAGCATGGGGATGGGGCCGGTACAGCTCTGAAACCCACACGGGATAGGTGGCTGGGTCACTGCCCTTCTTCATCGCTGAGCTGGGGGGCTCTCCAGGCCTCCGGGGGCCTCTGATCGTCTGCTGGGAGGCTCTGGAGGCCCTGAAAAAGGGGAGGATTCCCTGACATGCATTTCCCAGAAGCCCACCCCCTCCAGGCCCGTGGCCCAACCTCCCACCGCACGAGGGAGCCGGACGGATGGTGTTTCTGCTTCTCACTTGCCACCCCCCTCCCCACAGCTCATGGCACTCTGCGAACTTTCACGTTTAACAACTTGAGTATCTTCTAGAGAAGAGAAGGAAGGAGGAGAGAATAAAGAAGGCACTAGAGGTCTGAGTGTGTGGAAAGGATGAGGGCCATTTGTAGGGCCCAATAAGCCATTTGTAGACAATGTTCCATTTGACTAGATGTACTATTTCCCCAAAGGAACACTACTGGCCTTAAAGTAAGATCATTCTTGGTTGTGTGGGATTACCCTTCACTGAAGGACACTTGGTCCCGTTGGCCCTGGGCCTCCGAAGCAGCGCCCTCCTCCTACAATGCTATTATAACCAACTCCACACATTCCAATGGTCTCTAAAGATACAGTCCTACCCCATTAGGAACCAATGGTTGAGGGTCCCCAGAGAAGAGAGCCTGGACCCCTCTTCTCTCTCCTGACTCCTACTGCCTACGCACTCATCTCAGCCAACGCCATACACCCCATGTGCTCCCACCCACCAACTTGACTCCCCGACCCAGCACCCCATCCAGGTGACTGTTGGGCATATCTCTACCTGCCAGACAGATGGACCACCTGGCTATTGGGTCAACCAGTTGAACTGACCAGCTGCCTGCTTAACTGGCCAACAGAAAAAAAGGAAGCCCTTTCTGGTGTAAGAATCCCCTGAACCCCAGTCTAGATCTGCCCTCAGTCATGCTCTGCGGGGTGGCAGACTTCCCACCACGTCTTATAGGGGGATTCTCACTTGCCCGGGTTCCTTTCCTATGGGAATTCTCCACCGACCCCCTTGAGGAGCAGAGGCCCAGGCTCCAAGTCTCCAGATTCCCTCCAGTTAAGCCCACTCCCCAACGCCACCTGTCCTGACTCAGCCCCCTGCAGCACCTCCATCCTGCCCACCTTAAACCGACCTCAGGGTCACTCCCCAGTGTCTTCCCAGCAGGTGGAAACCTACAGGAGCAACACTTCCCTGAGCTCCACCAGGGCAAGATCTGAGGGGCCTTTCTCAGATGCCCCCACCCCAATTCACCCCTTGCCTGCTGGCCTGTGTGAAATTACCTCTCTCCTGCTCACCCTCCCTCCTCCCTGGTCTTCTCCAAACCTTGGCCTTCCTCCACACAGGATAAAGGCCATCCATCAGCCCAGTTCTTCACCCATCTGTCCATCTACCCACCTGCCTGCCTGGCCCACAATCCACCATCCACAGATTAAACCATTCACCAGATATTTCATGTCTATCGGGCAATAACGGGGCCCCACCTGGCCAGGTCATTTATTCTCGCTCAACTAGCCCCTCATTAAAAATAAAGTTACAGTATCCCAAGGAGCCTGGTTTTTCCACTCATGCCACATGCATTCATTGAGCACCTACTGTGTGCCAGGCCCTGTACTAGCTAGCTGCTGTGGATACAAAGATAAAGAATATGGTACTCGCTTGCCAACAGCTGGTTTGTTACTGAGGAGACAAACAAATAAACAAGCCATTGAAACAAAATGCGGTCCAGTTTAGGCCAGTGATGAGCAGAGCATGCCAAAGGAGAATAGGGTGACAGCCATACCTAGCCCCCATGCAGGGCCCAGACATGTCTGGCATGGTTCTGAGCACTGTGCAGATGTTAGTGCATCTAATGGGGGGGTGCCTATTCCAGGGGGAAGGGGATCCCAGAGGGAACAGTCCGTGCAAAGGCAAGGAGGTCACAGTGACCACAGCATAGAAGGCAGATGAGAGTGTAGCCAGAGAGGAGGCAAAGGATGATGGCAGGGTCACATGTATTCTTCCCCCAAACATTCATTGTGTGGGGACCCAGGGAATCAAGGATTCTCTATGCAAGACAGAGCCCCAACCTCATGGAGCTGATAGTCTAGTCTTAGAGGAGTAGTGTGGGTCCGTGCACATCAGAATCTACTAAGGGTGGTTTGAAAAAGTCTCTGCATGATTGTGAAATGCACCAGGCTGAGGGTTACTGTACTCAAAGATCCTAAAACACACTTCTCATGCTAACATTCTGTAAAGAGGTAGATAAGAGAAAGGAGCCACATCTTTCTGCCCCAGGAGAATCTAAGGGGCTAATGTTGGTCATGGAGCATGGTCAGTGGTATCCGACCCTGCTGGAGGCCCCTCCTCCTTCCATGGTGATGGGCAGAGGAGTTGCCCCAGCCTCAGGGGGAGGTGCTCATTCCCCCAGGCGCTGGCAGTGTTGGTGGCTCACAGGTCAGAGCTGAGTCCCTCTCCAGGCACTGCCCTCCACAGAAGGGATCCCCGTCCCCTAACATCACCCCACAGTAGACATCCAATGACTGGTGGGAGGACATAAAGGCTTTCTTCTCCAGCCCCCAGAAGGAATCTCTCAGAAGGGTTATCCAGTTGCAGAGTTCCCCAGCTGCGCATCATCAACTGCAGCTGGTCACAGTTCAAGCTCCCCTCCTACCCAGCCTCCCCGCCCCCACCAAAGTGCCGCCCCCGAGTGCAAGCCTGCTCCCCAGTAATCCTCCAGCAGGCAAATCTCTGCCTCAGAGTTGGCCTCCTGGAGAAACTGACTTACAACATTGGGCCCTAATGAGCAGGGCACCAGGATGGTGCTGCCTTGACAAGCCTATCCAGCTGTCCACTCTCCCTTCAGAACTCCTAGCCCCACTGAGGAGACCTGCTCATCATTCCTTACACATCACTCATTCTTTCAGGGTCTCCATGTGCCAGGGGTCATTGCCAAGTTTCTCTTACCGACATTTGGTTGTTCTGACCTGGGTCTTTATCTCCACTACCACTACCCCTTTCTTTGTACTCCTTTTCCAAAACACAAACAAACAAACAAAAAAACTTGCTTCCTCCTCCAGGAAGTCTTCCTAGACTACTTTCCCTGAGTTTGATGAATCCAGAATCTTGAAGCAAACTTCCAGCTTTTGTTCATTGTTAAAACTTTTGTGTGTTTATAGGTGGATATTTAAGCCATGCTTGTGGATTTCTTTGAAGTCTACATTTTGCATTTCTCTCAGAAATGTGTGTTCTGTTTCTCCAATAGAGGGGGATGGAGAACCCCCTAATTCAAGGTCTTCCTTCATCTGTGTCTCCCCCAAGCCTCTCTGCCACTCGGCTGCCCACAGAAGTGACCAGTGAGAGTCTGATGACAGGCCAGTCACTTAACAGGAACTAGAAGAAGGAACACAACCTACTTCTAGTCCTTAATTCCCATCAAAGACCTGTATGCACAGTCTTTCTAGAACCGAGAAAGGGCGTGCAGGACAGCTATCATTACCTTCAGTTCATAAACGAAAATCCCAAGGCCAGAGAGGTGAAGTGACCTGCCCAGGGACACCCAGTCGGCAAGTGGCAAAGCCTGGACGAGAACCCAGGCCTCCCAACTCCCAGCCCAGGGCTCCTCCTGTCCCAGCCCACAGGGAGGGTCAGCCCTGTGTAGGTGAGACTGGCAACGCGTGGGAGCTTGGGGTCTGGCCCCTACGCCAGCAGCACGCTCCTGGCAGGCAAGGTAGTGCATTCCCATCCAGGGGGTTGGGAGATTCTGACAGGCACTTGCGGGGGCACCCAAATCGCTACCCTTTCCCCAAATGACTATATGTAAAGAGCCCTTTCTGCAGACATGGTCACGGAGAAAGACTAGGGAATCTGCCACAGGAGGAAGCTGCAGAGTCCTCTAAGGACATGGCCAAAGGTTGAGCCTGTCTGTAGGAGAGGGGGATGTCTCATTACACCACCCAGCAAAGGTCCCCATCCCTCCTGACATCACCCAGACCCCGGAGAAGGGCACCAGGAGGTGCCAAGGCCTCAAGGTGTCACAGCACTCCTGGAAGGGAGACCTTTGCACTTCACCGAGCTGTAGAGAGGGAGAGAATGCTCCATCAGGGCTGTTCTCTGGCCTGGCAGTGGGTGAGCATCAGCCCTGGCGTGAGGGGAGTGGGGCGACACCTTCAGAGCAGCCTCTGAGACCTCACAACCCCCATCCCTGCTGCAGTGAGGACCACCAAACTCTGTGGTCCGTCCTGAGCTTAACTAACAGGAACCTCTTTTTCCCTTGACAACTTTCTCTGTGACCGCAAGGTCACCGGGGCTCTGCATCATCATGAGTTAACACGAGTGTCGCACTGGCCCCATGCCACGCTGTGTCCTGCCAGCTCAGGAGGCTCACTGAGCTACCCCACCCCCACCCCCGGGGGCAGGTATCATGCCCTTGTCCAGAGAAGCAGGCTTGTTCTTGCCCTCAGATTGGGTCCCTAAGCCCACAGAATTGACGAGGGACACCTCCACTCTCCCCATCCCCCACATGCACACAAGCTTTGGGATTGGATTTGGAGGAAAAATGTCCAGGCCAGAGTCCCAGGCAGCAGAAAGCCTCCCGCTGGTGAACAGGAAAATCCCAGACCGGCTCCTGCAGAGCCGGCTGCGCGCGGCAGCCCCGGGCCCCGTCCACGGCCGCACCACCCAGCCAATGGCACCTGGACCCCGTTTGGTTAAAGGATGAGAACCACCACCTTCTCCCGCAGCCCAGCCTTCCAACCTGCAGGGAAACACCTGGGCCAGGATGCAGAGGGGTGGCCGCCCTCGGTTCTGCGCGGCAGCCTGAGCCACATCCTTACCCAGGCAGCGCCCTCTGCTGTTCGGGCCGGCTGCGTGCGGCTGCGAAGGCGCCTCCCACCCCGCCTCCCCCCCTCACATCATCCCCAACTCCAACCCGCCTCCTCCCAGGCCCCCACATCCTCCAAAGTCCAGCAGAAGACTCCACCTCCTCCCCCAGGGCTGGTCGGGCAGGGGCAGCCTCCAGAGCCTGGTCTGTCAGTCCTTGAAAAAGTAGAAAATTAGAGCCACATGAAGGTGCTGACATACACAGGTTTCCAGACCAGATAGGCCCAAGTTCTGTTTGCCCAACTTCATGGAAGCCTCTTTGAGCCTCAGTTTGCAGATCTCTGCAATGGGAGTGATCATTCCTCAGACCCTAGGGCTACTGGAAGGGTTGAATGTGATGATGTCCTTAAGGTTCATGCTAATAGGAGGTGGTCAGGAGTACAAGCCCCCCCACCCCACATTCACCCCAGTATAGATAAAGAGGTGACCCACACTGCTGTACTGCTGAAACCCAACTCAAGGGCTTCAGGCCCTTAGGCTCCTTCATACCTTCCTTCCCCAAAAGATTGTCAAGCAAGCCCTCTGAGGAAGGTCCTTCATGCAGAGGTCAACCAACTCTCCTTGTGAACAACCAGGTCTCCTTCTCAGGGCTTCACCATTAAATGTGGGAACTGGACAAGATTTTTGGTTCCCAGAGACTAGACTATCTGCATCTAGAACACTATGGGAGCTCTTTAATAAACCAGATTCCTAGACCCCCACCTCCCAGGACTCTGATTTAAGCAATCACCTTGAGGTCTGGGAATTTGTATGTAAACACCTTCCCCAATTTACTTAGACATCCAACCAGGTTTCAGAAACACAGCTGAGATATTCAAAAGGTCTTCCTCAGGTCCAAGATTCAACAACCTTAGATCAGTTGAAGAAGAGGCCTAGGTTGATCCCTGAACCTTGCTCTCTAATGTGGAATAGGCCACCTTCCTCTCGGAAGACAGTTGGAAGAGATCTCTCCCTTTATCTGTTTCTCTTTTGGAGAATATTGGGAAATGGTTCCTGGTTAGTAGATACATTGTTGTTGGTGACCTTCCTGAACTTCATTCCTCTTGCCTTCCTTGGTAAGAGAACCCTAGTCTTGTTAAACAGTCACTTAATCACTGAAAGTGGTGTTCATTTTGATTCATCTCAGCCGGTTCTGGTTTTCATAACAATTATTTATTGAAGAAGTATCATAAGAAACCAGTTTTGGGCAAAGAACGATGAAGGGAAGTTTGTGGAGGTAGGCAGGGGGTGGGAAAAATTTACTTAAAAAGAGATACAGAAGTAGAGACTCCTTCTTTTCCTGGATAGTCATGACTACTAGATGTGATGTCTGGAACTTCAGCAGCCACCTTGTAACTTGAGGGGTAGCTTGAGAACAAAACCCCTAAGCAGAGTGGAAATCTAAAAAGAACCCATTCCTTCATTACCTTGTAAAACTGCTTATATCAGCCAACTCTGGAGCCGCTTTCTTCTAGGGGTTGAGTTTTCTGTTACCTAGGACAGAGAGCATCCTTCCTGATGCACTCAACTTCAGGAACCAAAGGAAAACCAATGCACAGTGAGTTGTGGGCAAGTTTCCTGTACTAAAAATCATCCCTCTGCCAATTTATTCCATTCTCAAGGTCTATTTTGTCTCCTAAATAATTTTCCAATTCATTCATTTTTCTATATCTCTACTGCTACCATCCTGTGAGAAATTGCACTTACTTCTTAATTGGCCCCACAGATGTACCCTTTTCCCTCTCCCAACCATTGTCCCTCCCTCAAAGTGCTGACCTGTCACTCTCCTGCTTCATATCCTTCCATGGCTTCCCTTTCTCCTAGAACAAAGCCCATATACTTCCCAAAATCCTATCCCCCCAGGCCAGACTCTAACCCCCATAAGGTCAAGGACCCTGTTTCTCTTGCTCACTATTTAAGCCCTGCCCCTCGTACAATGCTTCACATTAATTTGATGCTTAGTACATCATTGCCAAGTGAGTGAATAAACAAATCCTGACCTTCCCAATCAAGGATGGTGTTAACTTTTAAGCTCCACCCCCAGAACTTTAGGGACTAGACTCCTCTTCAGAGCAACCTTCTTCCGTGTAATCAGAGAATGTCAGTGTTCGATGAGACCCATAGATATTTCCATACAAGCAGACAGAAGTCTTGGGCATTCTCTGGATTGTCAGTGGTCCCTACACACCCTCTCTCTGCCAGCTGCCATGCTGGGGGCTGAGGGCCCAGAGTTAACTAGGGCAGGGTACCGGTCTTCCCAGAGCTCCGTCTGGTAGATTTTCCCAATCTCTCCCTCCTTTTTGCCCTCCCCTGACCCAGTTCTCCATCTGTCTTCAGAGGAACTAAAGGCAAGGCAAGTGTGACAGTAGGACACCAGGGAGTTCTGTTCCTGCCTGGGGATGCCCTGGGGACTTCCCAAAGCTCTGGTCTGAAGGACAGAGAGGTGTCCGGGCAGTGCTGACCAAATACTGAAAAGGAAGACTTCTGGCCAGTCCTTTTTACCCATCAGCCAAAGGAACAGGTATCGTGGAGAATTTCCAATGTACAATGGATAATTCATAATGGCCTCAGTTTCCCCAGGATGACTTTCTCCCTCAGAAGCTGAGACTTCTGGAAGGTAGTAGGGAGAAAAATTCAAACTCCATTTCAGAAGAAGATAAAAATCCCATGGAATTCTCAGCTCTCTTTGGTGCCTCTTTGTTCCTAAGAGAAGACCAACCTCATTGATCAGGGTAGAGCTGCCAAAACCCTCAGACCTGAAACTAGGACTGACAAGAAGATTCAGGGTGGGGTGGGGGTGGGGATGCCCAGGCTCAGGGTGGAGTTGAAGAGACGCACGTGGGCAAATGGGAAGGAGCTAAAGGCGCACAGCTCCAGGCATCTCCCAACAGCGGAGTCTGCAGCTAGATATAGTTACCTGCACTCGGGCACCGGAGTCTAAGCTTCTGGGTCCCCCAGTACCTCTCTTTGCCTCACTCCCTCACCTCAGATGCCCCATGAAAATGCCCCAATATCAAAACAGACTCCTACTGACTGGCAGGTGTGGAGGGCTAGAAGCAGACAGAATACGACCCTGGAGAGAAAACCACCAGTTCCTTTCCCTGGCATCTCAGGGAGTTAAACTCGGCAAGGTGGGCTGGAGGCAGCAGCAGACTAGGAAGTAAAGAAAATTGGGAGGGAAAATTCATTCAGGGGAAGAACTGCTCTTTAATTTCCCAAATAGATCCGTTCTTTGCTTTCCTCTCCTTACCCTCCCCCCTCCTCTCCCTCCTCCAGCTCTTCTTCCTCCCCCTCCCTTCTCATTCCCTCCCTCCACCTCCTCCATCTTTCCCTTCCAGCACAGACAGTCTTTATACAATTAAAGTAGGACAGAAATGTTTTCCAAGGCTTTAAAATATCCCTGTTAAGGAAATTCACTGGGAGGAAGAAACTCTGCTTAATTTCTTGGAAAATAAAAAGCATATGGTGAAAATTGCTGTTGTTTGTCTTACCCTCCAACCCCTCCCGAGGAGAACACATCTCAGGCTCACCTGTCAGGCACACCAGGCGGGTGGGACCGGGTGGTGATGGCCAAAGCCAAATTTGCAGTCTCCCAACTGGCTGCTGTTTTGAGTTTTGCTTGACAGGTGAGTTTAGGGACCAGGGAAATGCCTTTGAACATCTGCTTGCTAGGGGAAGAAAGTAACAACTACTCCCCATCTCCCCAAGTGGCCCTTCTTCCCACAAGGCAGCCCAGAGCTTTCGTTATCCACATGTCCCCCACCCCGCCCACCAGTCCTCCGGAACTGTCACTAGGAAGTCTTGCTGTGTCGGCTGGAGCGCGGAGGTCCCCACCTCAGATATCAAGCAGCGTCTGTACCCTTGTGGAATGAAAGACTCAGAAATGACCCAGAAAGGGCCACTTCAGAGTAAACAGAACAGTTAGGGGTGCGGGACTTAACTTTTCTGGGTCCCTCCGGGAATCTGATAAAAAACTAAGACATCCTCCCCAAAAATGTACTAAACACAAGCAACAAGACTTTGCACATAATTTCAGTCCATTGAACCCAGGCAAATAGTCCATGGATCAGCGAAGAGCATCACCCTTAGACCTAGCCAAGAGAGGACCTACAAACTTTATAGGGCTCCGCTCTGGTCCTTCTTTGTCCCTATTCCTCCCTAAGGGGGAAAGTGTCCTTAGAGCCAAGAGAGTGTTCACACCATGCCCCCTTCTGAACCATTCTCCAGGTGCCTGGGACACTTCATTCTTTGCCCAGACAGATCCAAACCTACTTCCAGGGCCTGCATGTTACTTGGCGCCCAATTCATCCTCTCAGTGATGGAATTTGCCACCTGTGTGCTTGTCCCTAAGCCCACTGAGTAGCTGTTTGGCAAGGCGAGTGGAATATCCGCACCGTGTACAAGAGCCGGTGGAAAATGGAATAATACCTCCCTCCAGAGGTGTCCGTGTTTAAACTGCAGAACCTGTGGATATATTACCTTACATAGCAAAGGGATTTTGAAGATGTGGTTCAGTTAGGGATCTGGAGATGAGGTGATAATCCTGGATTATTCAGATGGCCTCAGTGTAATCATAAAAGTCCTAAGTGAACGAGGGAAGCAAGAGAGAGAGATTTGAAGCTATATGACTATCCTTGAATAAGGAGGAAGGGGCCACCAATCAAAGATGTGGGGAGCCTCTACAAGCTACAAAAAGGAAGCAAATTGTCCCCCAGACTCCCCAGAAACGCAGCCCTGCAGACACCTTGACTTTAACCCAGTGAGACCCAACATCAGACTCCAAGAACTGTAAGAGAATAAATGTGTATTGTCATAAATTATTAAGCCTGTGGTTGTTTGCTACAGTGGCAATAGAATCAGACCCTCAAGGTGCTGGACAGAGCCAGGAATGAGAAGCAAAGGAGAGTGGGTTGCAGGCTAGGGACGAGTGGGCGGGGGGGGGGGGGAACATTCAACCACATTGTGCAATAGAACATCAAGGAATCTGGAGGTTCTGAATTTGAATATGACCTCCAAGGTTGTTTCAAAGGTACAAGTGTCAAGGTAAGATATGAACATATTTTTTTATTTTATTTTATTTTATTTTATTTTATTTTATTTTAAGATTTTGTTTATTTATTTGGCAGAGAGAAACACAGCTAGAGAGGAGAGTGAGAGAGGGAGAAGCAGGCTTCCTGCCAAGCAGGGAGCCCGATGTGGGGCTCTATCCCGGGTCTCTGGGATCATGACCTGAGCCGAAGGCAGATGCCCAACGTCTGAGCCACCCAGGCGCCCCATGAACATATTTTATATAACAGTTGTTAACTTGACTTCTAACTTAGAATTATGTGGACATATGGCTCATGGGTCCCCATTCGCACTCTTGCCGCAGGCCCTGCCACTGTTGGCAAGAGTCCCCCAGAGGAAAGGCTCGGGACTCACTCTCTCGTGGTCACCTACATCTAGGCCATCACCTTCCATTATGCCAGCACCCACAATGTACCATTATCTAGGGATGGCCACAGGACAAAGCTCTTTAGATACTCTGAAAGCTAAGGCTGCCCAATATCATAGTCACACTGAACTTCAGAGTCAAGCAGAATGTATACACAATGACCTTCATTGCTGTTTCTGGGAAGTATGGCAATTAGACACAAATAGTAGTGTTTGGTTGTATTTTTCTCTTATTTATGCTGCCAAAGCCCCTTCTTACAGTTCTCACTTCCTTTGGCACATCTCCAGCATTTATAACTGGCATCCATGGTGATGTGACCTTCTCATACCAAGTGTAATAAAATTCTCAGCCTCCACTGACGCTCAAACATGTTAAGAGATAATTGTCCTTTCCATCTTCTCCACGGTCATGATGTTCTGCATCCTCCATGCCTCCATTCTCCCAGCTCCAAAACATGTCATGACCAAGTCTGGATGTTCCTGAGCTCTCTGCTACCCCACTTCCCAATCCTCAAGTCCCTCTACCTCTTAGTCCCACAGAAAACATGCTCCCACTCTCCACCATACAGCTAATGGCCTGGCTTCTAGCCAGCAAGAGGTGGGCCAGCACCGAGCCCTCCTACAGGTCCCAGCATAGCAGCAGCAATGTAAGGGCCATGGCGAGAAGCAGAGTCATCCCCAGAGGTTGCCTTCTCCTTCTATTCCATCTTCTTCCCTCTTGGTGGGTTCCTTCTTTCCCAGCTTTCTAGGTCCTCTGTGGCTTCCTGCTCTTTGCACTAAAAATGATGTCAGCTAATTCTTATTGAGTACTATTGAGTACTTCCTACATGCCGAGTGGCTTGTACATACATTGGATCTTGTGATCTTTACAGTGAGCCTGTGAAATGGGTCTTATTATATCCACTCAACAGGTGAAGGAGTGCACAGGCCTGGGAAGGTTATGTTCTTCCACAGGCTCCTAATCAAGGGCAGTCAGTTTCCTACTCAGAGCTGTCCAGTCCAATTTCCAAGTGTCTTTCCCATTACTTTGCATTAAGTGACCAAAGAACGATAATGGAATTTCAGGCCACAAACTACCAGATAGATGAAGCATTCCAGAGGCCAGAAAGGTCTTGGACTTCCATTGCAAAGTTGGTCTCTTTCCTCTGCTGTGTGAGAACGTGGGCTCACTTACGGTCATGGGTAGTTTGCCAGAGGCTCCTGCCCACCTGCTCTGTCTGAAAGAAGCAGACCCATGAGAGCTACTGGTAAGGTCCAGATAGTAGCATCAGATCTCACAAATAAAAACATAGGACATCCAGTTAAATTTGAATTCCAAATAAACAAAGAATCATTTTTTAGTTTAATTATCACATGGGGCATACTTAGACTAGACTAGACTAAAAAAAACCTTTCATTATTGGGGGGGCGGTTCTGAGATGGCATAGTGGTAGGGGGGACCCTGGACTGGCTTCTTCTTTCAAAAACAACTAAATCAACTTTGGGCTCTTTTGAACAACTAGGAAAAGGATCAGAGGAGTACAGAGACAATCTGCTCAGAAGCAAGGTTTGGAGCCCTGAACTGGGGGATTGGGAAAAGTCAGTCGTTGTTAATCTGGAATTAACTGAGGGTCTTATATTTTATCTGGCAACCCTGGGCCCAGGCCACCCTGGCATAGGCTTCAGCAGGGCAGGTGGAGAGGAAGGGCAGCTGTAGTTCCCTCCACTCACCACAGGTGGGCAAGGAAGGTCCAGCCTGAGCATCTAGGGAAAGGGAACTGGAAGCCCTTTTTACTCCAAGCTGCCCTTCCTCTTGCTGAGCTCTCTGCTGGTTCCTTGTGCCCTAGGTCTCCTCCTGCTCGTTCCGTCTGGCCTTCTTTCCAGCCTCCGGTCTTCCCCCACTGCCTGCAAAGCTGCCCTAGCCCAGTAGGTTCCCTTCTGCTGATCCCAGCACACCCGCATCTGTAAGCTGAACCTGCAAGTCAGCCCAGGCTGCCCCTTCTGTGAGGTGGCAGGAGTGGCAGGCAGGCCAGATCTCAGGGCCAGCACAGCCTCCTTCCAGCACTGGAAAATGCCTCTCCGGCGAGCCCACTCATCAAAGCCACCATTCTTGCTCCTGAGAAGCTGCGAACTGTGCAGGGTGGTAGAAGGCCGGGTCCTTCAGCTTCCCTGGTGCATCCTGTTCTCTCCACTCTGGTCTCTGGACAACTGGGCGGACATGAGGCATGGAGGGGAAAGGGCAGAGGTCATTTTTTTCCCTCAAAGGAAACCTGAGCAGTTAATAGCAACCTGCTGGATACCAGAGAATGACTGCTATGAATTGAAATGTACAGTTCCCTTCCCCCATTCATATGCCGAAGGCTTAACCCCCAGTGTGACTGTATTTGGAGACAAGGTTTTTAGGTGGTAATTAAGATTCACTGAGGTCTAAGGGCGGGGTGTTAATCTGATGGGATTTGTGGCCTCATAAGAAGAGGAAGATGTACTTGCACTGGGGGAAGGTCCTGTGAGCCAGTCATCTGTGGGTTAGGATGAGAGACCTCATCAGAACTTGACCATGCTGGCACCTGATCTCAGACTCGGAGCCTCCAGAACTGTAAGAGAGTAAATTTCTATTGCTTAAGCCACCCAGGCTATGGTATTCTCTTACGGCAGCCTGAGCAAGGCAATAACCAATACATGCTGGGTCCCTGGAGCACGGCAGCTCCCGGGCACAGGGACAGAAAACCACCTCCCACTGCCTGGCAGTGGAGCCTAGTGGCAAAGCACCCAGGCTCAGACCCAAAGGAATCATCCCAGCTCTGTTACTATGAGCTATGTGATGTTGGGCCATTTACTTAACCTCTCTGTTCCCCAGTTTCCTTATGTACAAATCAGGACTCATAATTGTGGGAACTAAGTGAGTTCATGAGCATACAATTATCTACTGAATGCCTACTGTGTGTCAGGGTCTAGCTGTTAAAGCAAAGAAGTGTGTTCCTGCCCCCATGGAGTGGCAGAAATGGACATAATAAGGTAAATATGTTAAATGCTAAGGAGATGAATAAAGTAGTGAGGAGGGCTAGGCTGAGGCAGGTAACCAAGGAGGGCCTGATAGTAGTGTAGATATCTGGGAGAAAAGCACACCAAACAGATGGAAGAGTAGGTACAAAGGCCTTGAGGTGAGTGCACATGACCTTGTCTAAGGAATAGCAAGAAGGTCTATGAGGAACAGAGTGAGCGGAGGGAGAGCTCTGGAGAAGAGAAGTAGTGGGGACTGGATGGTTCATGACCACTGAAAGGACTATGACCTGTACTCTGGTATGTGAGCCATTGGAGGGTTTCAAGACGTGAGTTATGTTTTTAGAGGCTCATATTGGTGCTGTTCGGAGAAGAATATACTGTAGGGGATAGGGAGCTAATGCAGGAGACCAGCCAAGAAGCTACTGGCATAATCCAAATGAAGGTTCATAATGGCTAGACCTAAAGTGAAACTTGAATGGCAAGATGAGGTCAAATTCCAGATATATTTTATAAGTACAGTAATATGACTTGCCATAGATTGGGTATAGAAAGTGAAAGAATGAGGAGTCAAGGAGAGCACCAGAGCACCAAAAAAAAGCTGGTTTGATGGGAAATATTAGAAGATCCATTTTGGATATGTTAGGTTTAAAATGTCTGTTAGACAATGAGCAGAGATAAGGAGAGCCAATTAGACCTACGAGTCTGCAGTTCAGGAGAGAAGACTGGGCTGGAGTAGTTTTGGAGTCACCAGCATGAAGAAGGTATTGAAAGCATCAGATTAGATGACATCACCAAAGGAGCAAATGTAGATGGAAAAGAGGAGGTCAAGGTCTGAGCCCTGGATCTCTCCCACATTAAGAGCTCAGGAAGCCCAAGAGTAACTAGCAAAGGAGAATGAGAAGGAGTAGTCAGCACAATTAGCAT
This sequence comes from Spilogale gracilis, assembly GCA_004023965.1. Classification (NCBI taxonomy): domain Eukaryota; kingdom Metazoa; phylum Chordata; class Mammalia; order Carnivora; family Mephitidae; genus Spilogale; species Spilogale gracilis. The sequence continues at coordinate 63,434 of PITA01006729.1, forward strand.
GGTTTTGTATTTGTAATTATTAGTATTTGTTTTGTTCATTGTTGTTGGCTGCATTGATGCAGCACCAATTATAGGCCTGGATGGAACTATCTACAGCTAACAGAGGGTGCCTGAAGGATCTGAAAATCCGATAGAATTGTTGAATTTTTCATCAGAACAGAAGAGCCAAAGAAAAGAAACATATACTCAGTTGCATAGTGGGTGGAGCAACAAAGAGGGAAGGTCTTGCCAGGGAAAGGTGGAAAGACTCCCCATGTATAAAAAGAAAAAGGGAAGTCACACCTCCCTCCACCTCATGCAACCACCCCCTTCTACCTAGCTGAATGACAGAATAACAGGAGACAATGAGAAGACAAAGAATTTTTTAACCAGTGTCTTTATTTTAAAAGATCAACTATAATCATGTAGTTAGGGTGCCTTGTTTGAGGGAAGGATGAAAAACCATACTTGATTAGGATAGGAAATGATTAAAGAGGTCTCTTAGGAGCTCTTTCATAATGAGCTGGTCCCTTCGACTTCTGTCCTAAAGGCACTTAGGAAACTGTGAATGTTTGGTCAAGGCACTGGGGTTGTTGAGATTCACAGAGGATGGGAGACAGCCCTGTGGACTGCCAGGGAATGGATACTGATATAGAACCAGGTACAGAGCCAAAGACAGTCTACACCAGGTGAGACCAAACAATCCATCTGCTACCGCCTGCATGATGACAATGTGACAAGACTGCTTATATATCCTTGAGAGAGAGAGAACAGAAACTGCAGGACCAAATGCAACAACCTCACAGTTCAAGAAGGCAGGAGGGAGATGACCGAGAGGATAAATGTTAAGTTACTTGGCTACTGTTATCAGGTAATTCACACATTATATATACATCAAACATAGGTAATAAAGAGAGATGCCTTTTATTAAGCACTCGTGGGCACTGAACTAAACTCTTAACACAGATTATCTTCTTTAGTTCCAACAACAATCTTGTGAGTTAAGGGTGCTGTTTTTACTCCACCCCTTTCATAAATTACTGTGTCTGGCTTAGGAGGAGTCAACCAACCTTCCCAAGGTCACAAAGCTACCTATTAAGCAGCCAAGTTAGGTCATGAGACTCACTGGCTATAGAATCCATGCTGGTAATCCAATACTCTGCTTCCCTTCCTGAGGTTTCTAGGCAATCATCCTCCTCTTATCTCTCAGCCCTCCACCACCACTTTACGGTAGTCCCTGTCTCACTGCCAGTAACCCTCCACTTAACTCATGGTCAAAGCACATGTTAGATGCATGGTAAGTGCTCGTCAATACCTCCTGAACTAAATATCCAGTATCAGCTTTGAATTGGGTTCTCCAACATTGAGAGTGAGGAAACTCAATCTCAAGGGAGGCAGAGAGCCAGAGATTTTGATGAATGTCAGGGTACCTGAGATGGGACCATTTTTCTCACGGTTTTGAGAAACAGTCCTAACAGACCACAGGTTGCTCGTGGGCAATGACTGGCCTCCTGCCACCGTCCAGCTTCTCCACCCAGCATCAGAAGACCGACTCATTAATCACCAATCTCCATTCTGTCACCACTATTGTGTCAACCCTGTCAATACAACTAATCAAGTGAATAGGGGTGTGGGAATGATCACCCAGGCCCTCTGCTGCTGTGTAAATACCCAAAATGTCACTTGTCTTATGTTTCATTCTTAGTTAGTTCTTGTGTGATACTGAGCAGGCATGACACATGCAGAAATGCTTACTCCTTTGCCTTCTTGTCCAGAGAATGGGAGCTCACATCATAACTTATATATGTCTTCCACTCACAGAATTTTTTTATGGAAAAGAAGAATCCTGGAAATTCTTCATCTAGAAGCTTTACAATCTCAACGCAAGACATATCAAACAGATAATATCTATGCCAAGGTGATATTTTAAATCCAGAAATCTAGACACATCTTTGGACAAAATCTTATTAAACTATTTCCATAAAGAAGAGACAGCCTAGAGGTATGGTCTAGGTGGCAAATATTAGAATTTCAGAGATATTGCAATGATTTAGGAAAACCTGTGATCGCATATTTGAAGTTAGAACAGTACTGGAAAACTCAGGATATATATGGTCATATCATCAAATACAGACTGTTGGTGGAAGACATTTTGCCAAATCATCTTGCAGGCCTGGAGAGTACAGATCAAATTCTCTTAAAAAAAAAGGTTTATGAAAAATCTTCAAGCCTCAGGTCTATTACCTGCTTACTGGAACAATATTTTAAAATCCAAATCCTAATAGTTGTCGAAAATGCCAGTGGTGCTCATGTTCTGAGAAACTCATTCTTCTTTCCTGAAGCAAACCAATGATACAATATCCAAGATTCAGCACCAAGGACAGAACTCACTTAGTCGGGGAGTAATGTTCTGTTTTTCAATTCTGCAGACAAGAAACTTCTGTGAGTTCAAAATGAAACCAGAATATTAGTGGTAGAAGCAATAAAGTAGCACAACATTTTCATTTTACAGAGGAATAATGTGGGTCCTAAAGAAATCAGATGATCCCAGAGCCAGATCACCAGGACTCAGACAGGTGAACCCCAATTATAGAGATGGTCATCGCAAGGTAGGAGAACCTGATGCCATTAAACAATCAAATGCTTTAACTCATCTTACCCAGTTTCTATCATTTGGCTCAAGATCATTCCCTTGCTTCTTTATAGAAAACTTTCCAGATTTTTCAGGGTTCAGTCCACGTTAGTGCCAAGAGTAAATATATTTGGGGAGAAGAAACAAGGTAGAAAACACAAAGATTGAAAAATCCCCATGGCTCATCAATCAGGAAAGCTTTTCTTATTACCTTCTGGGAGTGCAACCAGTTGGAAAGAGAGTACAGGTAATGAAGCACAAGTAAGTGGATTGTTGCTGCCAAAATCACAGCTTGAGAGAATGAATGGCAGATGGGAAGCCCTAGCCAGCCAAATCCAAGACTGAATAACAGGGTCTAGGGACTATCCCCTCACCCTAAACCTCAGCCAGTCAGCAGCACATGTTGAGACCCCCACATACACAAGAACAGGTTCCTGGTGTTAAACACAAACACGGATTCTGCCCTGAGAGATGCAGTCAGGCCAGATCGCTATGGAATCAGCCACACCACAAGAAAAACAAATCTGTGGCTCTCCCAGATGGAAGGAATCCTCCTGTATGAGTGATTCAGGGGACTCTGTGAATTTGGACATCTTATGCCAACTCTCTGGGCCTAAGTGCCCACTTCCATAAAGAGAGAACATTGAATTAGATGACCTGTACTTTGTAAATTACTATCCCAGGATTATCTTTCTTTTTTTTAAATAGTCATTTATTTTATTTTTTCAGTTTTCCAAAATTCATTGTTTGTGCCCCCCCACCCAGTGCCCAGGATTATCTTTCTAAATAAGATTCAGGGGACTGGAAAGATCCATTGGATAGTGGGTCTTTGAATCTGTAGGTCAAGCTTAGTGTCTCCCTCCTCCAGCTTTTCCTACCAACCAAGAGCAGTCAGTCCTCTGATCTCATTGGAGAGTTATATACACCTAGATAACAGCATTAACCACTGAATTGGAAGGAAAGGTAGATGTTAATGCAGAGTCTGCATAGGGCCAGCTGGCTGGACATCAGAAGGCTTTTATTCTGATGAGCTTGGTACCAACACAATTCCACTCATTCTTACAGAGTGATAAACTCAACTTCTATTAGGATCCCAAATCAAATTTGGTCAGATTTGAGAGAACTGATGTACACTAAGAAACCTCACATGAAGATCAAGAAATGAGACCAGATTTTCAATTAAGTCACAGTGAAAAATGTAACTGTCAAGTGAATTGGAAATTTACTTAAGCTGACCACAACTTCTCCAGGGGAGCCAAATTATAGAAAAATTGAGGAATTGACTAAGATGAGTTAGTTAAATTATTTGACTGTTTCATGAAATCAGGCTCTCCTACCTTTTCATGGCCCATCTCTACAACTGGGGTTCACCTGTGAACAGACTTGCTCCCCCCAACACCTGCCAGAGAAGTTCTACCCAAATAGGGATTAGAGGGGCTCTGTTGCTTTTATCTGACTGTCCCTTCTGCTTCAGTTTCTGATTCTTTTCTCTCCTGACTGACACTTTCTTTGTATGGGTGTTAACTCATTTTTTTTCCATCTTGTTGGCATTCTCTTCCTTTAAGATTATCTTCATGTATCTGTTCTGATCCTTCATATATTGGTCATGTAATTTGACCATTACCTATGGGCCAAGTTTGGGAATTAGAGGTAACTGATACAGTTACATATGGTAACATCACAGACAACCCTCAAACTCAAGCTTGAAACTACAATCATTTATGATTTCTCATGCATCTTTGGGTCAGCTGATCATGGTCAGGTCTGTTCCTATATTAGAAGGTCTCCTGGGAATCGTCTGATCTAAGCTGGGCTCAGCTGAGCCAGCTCTGGTCTTCATGGCTCTCACTCCATTCAGCTAGCAGAGGGGATGATGTTAATCTCAAGGCACTGGAGCTGCAAGAAATCAAGAAGAAACCCCTAAGGGCCTTACGGCACACTGTCATGTCTACTCCCTTCTATTCTTCCTTTCCAAGAAGTCACATAGCTGAACCCAAAGTCAAGGGGTAGGTGGAACAACAAAGTCACATGACAAAGGATATGAATATAGTCAAAAGTATAGATTGAAGCCAATGACACAATCTATCATAGGCACCTTCCTCCTGTCCCCATGTATCTCCTAAAGGAATGACCACCTACCATTGTTGAGACACTCTTTAGTTTGAAAGTACTTTAATGCATATTGTCTCATTTATCTCACAGCAACCTCAAATTAGGACTTGACATGGACTTCCCTACTTCACAAATGAGGAAACTGAAATTCTGAAGGATTTCAGTAAATTGAGATCAAGGGGCTTGATTGAAATTCATCTGACTATAGATGCATGCTCTTCTCCTACTACTTCTCTGCTTCCTCCCACCCTGGCAGGGACCTGATGCCAAGTGTGTCCCCTGTGCCTCTTGGCACCCTGTGATTGACCTTCATGTTCCTGTGCCAGATCCCAGACCCCAGGTTCTGATACGTGGGTCCTCAAACAACCCAAGAGTTTGCCAAGTGTATGAAGTCCCAGGGAATGGGGCCAGGGGATAATCCCAGGTGAAGGGGACTGGGCAGAGTCTGGGGGCATGTCATCCTGGCAGCATTGAAGAACCTACACAGGAAGCTGGGAAACAAAATGAGTGGAACTGGTCTGTTCTGGGCTGGGCTTGACTGCAAATGACAAAAACAAAGTGGCTTAAATAGGATAAAATATTATTTTTCTCCAGCATAAAGTCCAGATTTGTGATCCACAGCTGAACTGGATTCTACTGTTAGGGAGCCAGTCTCCTTCAATCTTGTTGCTTCCCTGTGCATGGACTTGACCTCGGGATCAAGAAAGGATATCTTATTCCAGCTGGCAGAGATTTAAAAATAGATAAAGAAGAGAGCAGAGAGTGTGTGTGAATGCCAACTCATAAAACAAGGTGCTCAGCAAGCTGCCAGGTAACACCTCACTTACTCCCGCCTCAGCCACCTGACAACAGCCAGAGATAGGGCAATTGGAAAATGCAGTCTTTGTTCTTACAACCTCCCACCTCATCAAAAATGATGGGCTAAAGCAAAAAGGGAGAACCAATATTCAGAGACAACCAGCCACGTACACCATGAAAGGAGTTTCAATTTTGCACCACAGCAGATGGTGAGTCATTGAAGAATTTTGAGGAGAGGAGTGACAGATGTGATTTCCATACTGGAACAATCACTTGGGATGCTTTGTGGAGAAAAGACTGCAGGAAAAGACAGAAGAACCTGCACAAAGGCCCCTTTGAAGCATCCATGGCCAGCATTTGCAACGTGCTTGGAACAGTGTGGAACACAGTAAGCACTCAGAGAGTGGATGTTAAACCTCTGGTCTCAGAGAAGGCCCTAGGTTAACAGTCTTTCCTACCCAGCAGGACCATTTTCTATTTAGCGGGCTCCCCACTCTCCACTCCCATCTTCCACACTCCAGTTTGAGTGAGGAATCAGTCAACGTCCTGGCCCTGATTTGATGGGGTGCTGCCAGTGCTAGGCCACCAAACAAAGGTAAAGAGAGTGACCCAAATAGATATGGGTTCTTCTGCCTATTCACGAAGGGCTGGACCCACGTGAAAGGCAAACCATTCTAATTTTAAACCAGTAGAGCGGGAAATACCAAGCCAAGGGAATTGTTTCCTGAGCCAAGGGGTGGGCAGGTGGGTGCCAGATTCACATGGCTTGCTCAGAGAATGGGGAAGGGGGGTACTTCTCCAACCTTTACCCCAGCCAAGTCTGCCATATTGGGAACAAGCATGGACCTCTGGCCAAAAAGAACCTTACTGATTCTTGCCAACCAACCAGGAAGAGGAAAAGACCCTCTCCCCTACCAAACCGCCAAGAGCTAACAGAGCTTGCTATTGGCCTGTGGATACTCCCTTCATCCTATTGGTCAGCCCTACGTCCTGACCCGCCCCACGTTCCAAGAGTCTGTTAATTTCATCAACCATTTTTCAGATGCCTCCTCTGTGCCAGGAGCCGAAGAGGCAAAGATGACTAAGCCTTGGCCGGCGGCCTGGCGGCGCTCACACGGAGAGACCTATTAGGACGGGCCTGCTCTGGCCATAGGAATCTGGCTGGAACTGAATATTCGCACTCCTTTGGCAGATGGAGATGGAGGGGTCTGGGCCAGAAAGCAGCGCCTGCAGGGACAGAACTGAAAAGGAAGCTCAGATTTTATGTTATCACCCTCACCTCCTGGGGGAAGCGAAATTAGAGATGAACAGAGTCCTGGCCCTGCCCTGGGGACAGAGACCCAGAATGCTGGATCTGTGTAAAGCACCTTCCCCCTCCACCTGGGATTTGAGGGAGAGGGGCTGTCCCTCACCACCAACCCTGCTCACGGTGTTAGAAGAGGGATCTGTGAAGGGGGCACTGAGGGCTGCCTTACAACACTCTGTGGGCCTTTTTTAGTAGCGCACCCCCTCCAGGACACTGATGAGCATGTGGCCCCTACAGTCACACCTCCCATCTCAGCACTTCCTCAGAGCCACCCTCTTCTCTCCGCACCCCATCACTCTCAAAAGGTTGCCATTTGGTCAATAGGTTGCTTCGTGAGGGTCAGGGAGGGAAGCAATCCCTGCTGAGGGGACCAAGCTCCCATCTGCCTTCATCACACAAGAAACTGAGCCACTCGGAACCTGATCCAATGTGTTTTTTTCCAACCCAGTTTGATGAAAGTCAGGATCACCTGAAACCCGAGACTCCTGCAGGTCCACAAGGACTAGCAGGTGGCCCTCTACACCGGGGGACTCTTCCTTCCTGCAGTCCCTCGGAGTGAACCTCAAAAGGCAGGAGGCACCATTACCATGGGGGCCAGGAGCCAGGCCCTCACTGAGCCAGACCCAAACGTCACTCTGGAAAGTCTCAGGGCATCAATATTTCATGCCGCTGGAGCTGTCTTTGTTTTTATGCAAATGGCTCGGGCTGCCAGATGGGCAAGGGTTGGCAGCACCATCCATCACCCGGCTGTTCCCTCCTTGCGAACTCGCCTGCTGCCAGGGCCCCACAGGCTGGCCTCAGCTGCGGCCTATGCTCTCACTGAGTGTGCCGGTGGAATGCCCGGGGACGCGGAGGAAGCCAGAGGCCAGGGCGCTGCCCTGGGGGACTCACGGAGGCAAGGACCGCGCCCTGAGACAGAGGCCGCTCATGGCTGCAGTACAGTGTCATGTCCCTTCTATTTTAACCCTCAAAGAACCTGGCAGGAAGGCACAATTTTACCTTATGATTACCATCAGCTCGCAGATGGAAAACTGAGGCCCGCGGAGGGTAAAGGAATCGCCCAAAGTCACCCAGCAGGTTGAGCAGCTGAGTTGTCAGCCACAGGTCGAATCCGATGCCTCCGGGAGCCCTGGTCCGGAGGCTCTGCCCTTCCTCTGGTGAGCTGCATGGTGCCCAGTGTTTATAGCCTCCCTCCCTGCAGCTAGGACACCCCACGCTACGGGCTGCCTCACCTCACCCCTCCCGGGTTCCCAGGGCCTGAGCCCACATCCAGGAACCTGGCCAGTGGCCCCTTCCCCCAGAATGGGGGTCTGCCTTGCTCTTGCCAATGCTTGGCCCTCTGGGTAGGGAACAAGAGATACCACAACGCTGACCCCTGCCTAGTGCCTCCACCTATGCCCGGATCCCCTGGGGTCTCTGGGCGCTGCCCCACAGTGATGCCTCACCACCTCTGCCCAGTCTCCAACACACACTCCTCAGCTGCAACTTTGGCTTCTTCAACATGACATCCTTCCTGAAACTCCTGCTGGCCTACCCCACCCCAGTCAGTGGGTTTAGTCCCATCAGCCGGCCCCAGTTTGCCCCTTCTGCCCCGGTGTCCCTGACCATGCTAAATCAAGGTCCCAGTCACAACTGTCAGTCCTCCTGGTCCACCCAACACTTCCAGGGTTCCAGGACTGTCATGGTGATTTGAATGACACTCAGTGCAAGACCCTCCAAGCACCTGGCCCTAGATCCCGGGCAGAGGCAGGGTGCAGAACCTGCAGGGATTGGTCAGTTCACTGTGATGTCACCGAGTGGAGTTAGCTCAGCCAAAGGGGAAGTCAGGAGACAAGTCCCTGGGGAACCTTGGGCCAGTCACAGCCCCTCAGCCTCTGTATAATTCAGGTTAGGACCAGTGATTTCCAAGTCCCTTTCTGAGTCTTTACATTTTTGAGCCAGGGGTCATTATTCCTAATCACTCTCTTCCCCTTCCTACCCTTCCCCTGGAATAGGGTCAGAGTGGGCCAATAAATGGCTACAGTCAGGGCTATGGTGAGGTCAGCGACCCTTGCATGAGGCCAGAAGTGCCATGCAGAGTCCAGACATCACCTCCGCGGCAGTAGAGGGGCTCCCTGCATTGACAAGAAGCTGGAGCAGACCACTCCTGAAACCCTAATTCCAGAATTCCGAGTCTCAAGTTCTGCACCGCATAGAAGAGATAGCAAAGTCCCATGGGCCCTGTCCTGTGGCTGCATTATTTCACAGGGGCCCCTGCATAACAACAGGTAAGGTGAAGAACTGAGACTCAGAAAGATCACAGCATGCCCTAAGGCCGCACCACTAGATTTGAACTTGGTCTGTCTGGGTCTAGGGCAGCTCTCTGCTACACACTGTAGTATGGAAGGGACCCTGACATCCTGCAGGCAGGACATCATGAGTTTGGATTTGCCAGGTAAACGAGGCTTTCACACATATCCCTGCCTTCCCTCACATGTGCTATTTTTACAGACACCTGGAATGCCCTCTTTTCCATACCCCTCCTGCTCAGCAAACCAAACTTCTTCTCTGCTTTGGGACATCCCATTCTTCCTACAAGACTCAGTTCAGGCTGCTCCTAAGAGACGAGATCTTCCTCTCCTCCCTTGGGTTATCTCCCTCCTCCACCCCAACCTAAGTGCTTCCTCCTCTGTGATCGGGTTAGGCTTCCGTTATTTTCTCGGGCCGCAGGCTCAGAGCTGGGGGCTGTGCACGCGATATTCGTCCTGTGGGGCCTTCTGGAAGGTGGCTCTTGAGATTTCCATGGACCACACCTTTTTGCTTCTTGCCCCGCACCCCCACTACATCTCCATCTCTGCCGCTGAGCCCAGGGCCGCACGCCTGACGTGCTGAGCAGTCACGTGCTCATGTGCAGAGAACATGCTCGCACCGCTCGTGTCCGCACCGCGGAAATGTGAGACTGAGCCATTCGGACCAGGTGGAGTTTGTTCCCTGACCTGCAGAAGCAGCTTCTAGTCCCTTCCACCCTCAGCTCAGCACTAGGCCTGCCTCCAGGCCACCGCTCCCCAAGTCCAGTCCCAATGTCTACAGTGGGGGTGATGGAGACTCCCCTGAAGTGAGCACAGCTCTCTGCTCATGCTTTGCCCCAGAAACTGGAATGTGGGAGTTTAGGTCAGAAGGGTGAGCCCAGGCCGAAGTCTGAGAGGCCCCGGGACCTGATAGGGGAGTTCGTTTTTCACGGTTTGTTGTCTAGTTGGTCCGATGGAGGCCCGGGGCCTCAGGCCCTGCTCTCGGCTGCTGCTGGTAATAGAGCCAGAGGTCAGAGTGGAGAGCAAGGAGATCAGGTTCCTGGGTAAGGACCGAATTGGACTGTGTCACTTGCCTGCATGTGGGGGAGAAGGGGGCCAAAGGACATATCCGGGGGGGAGGGGGCCAGGGCGACCAAGTAGGCCAGACCTCGACGGACAGTCATGACCTGAGCCGGTGGATGTCAGACTATGTTCTGAGGAGCTGAAGAGGCCCCAAGGAACAGGGAATTAAAGGCCCAGCAGGTGAGGCTCAGTATGCTCACCTGACCCCCATCTCAAGGAAAATAACTTCCCTCTATCTGTTTTACATTTTGGACCTTCATGCAAAATTTCCTTTGAAGAAGAAAGGGTTGGAGTAATATGACGAAGAGGAGGGGTGGGGGAGAGCCCACCATGGATCGTCAATGCCCCAGCTCTGGGACCTGAGCTCCTTCCTCCTCCCTGTCACCCCGCGTCAGGTTCCGCAAGAGGAAACCACCAGCAGTGCCCCATTGCGGAACAGTGCACACCGTCACTCTATAGCCTGGTGGCCTGTGTGGACGCTGCCTAACTTGGACCCCTACCTTCCAGAGCACCACGCATTCCGGTGTTCGGAGGATCTCTCTTCTGGAGCTTCATGTCCCCATACTGGAAGGCCCTCTCTCTGTGCTTTCTCCCCTGTGTGTCTTTTCCCTGCCTGGACCTCTTTTCCTTCAGGTGCCGTGCTGCCTCCCTAGTGAGCCCTTACCGACTTCCTAGGGCACGGGGCGTCCCACCGAGAGCCCAAGCCTGCCTCCCACCCCGCACGTCGCACACACTTAGAACACACCGGTCAAGCCTACACATCTGGGTTCACGTTTCAGCTCTACCATCTCAGGAGCTGCATGACCTTGAGCGAGTGAAACCTCCCTGTGCCTCAGTTCCCCTAATTTGAGGTTCTAATAGCGCCGACTTAGGCTAATGCCGGGGGGCGGGGGGATGGAATGAGATACGATAGCTAAAGCAGCAGACCCTGTGCCTGGCACAGAGCAGATTCTCTATAGATGTGAGCTGTGGAGAATATTCTCGTTCAGTGAGTGCTTGTAGCCAGGTCCAAGCTCTGCTTCCCGTACCTTGTGTCCACCACGACTTTTGCACACGTAGCTCACATACATTTGAACTTCTCAGTGGACTCTTGGCAAGAATGACAAGAATGTCAGGTTGCTGTGCCAACGAGAGTGGAGAAGACAATGTCAGGAAGAGAAAAGAAATGAGAAAGGTGAATTTTTTTTTATGGTTTTATAGCAATCAGGAGAGTCTTATTTTTTATACCCTTAGAAAGCCCTGCTTCTCGCCCAGCATTTGTGACATTGTATTCTTTAGCCATGATGCCCATCACCCCGCCTTGCCTGCAGGTGGCAGAGCAGCAGGGTGGGGTGAGGGGAAGCAGTCTACTCCAAAGAGCACCCCAAGCGGACATCGCCCTGCAACCAACAAGATGTGGGGCTGCAGGGGTGGAAGGGACCATCCTGGACTCACACACAACTAGGCCCTGCAGCCCCCTCCCCCTCAGGACCCCTTCCACACCTCTGCTCTGCAGATTACTCCCCTTGGGCTTCGGGTCTCCACCCAGAGGAATCAGGCCCTCAAAGCGGGTAGGTCCCCCACGGGCCAAGAACTTGTCTGCAAAGTGCCAATCATTTACTCGTGAGGAACTTGCCTATGGCATCTTTTTGGGCTGCCCTCGGGACATGAGCACCTTGAAGGGTGTCCACATTTGTCCCCTCGGGGAATGTAAGCACCCAGCACAGTTCCTGTGCCCAGTAACCGGTTGTCAGCTAAATGGACAAGGTATCCAATTGGTAAGTCACCGGAGGTGCTGAGAAGCCAGGGGGCCTCCATCTCCATGCCTCTGAGACTACGATCCTGGTTTCTGGAGGCCACTTCTCAGACCCAGGGTAAGGAGGACCAAGCCCCAGCCAGGCTGAGCCCAGTTACCCAGATGGGAAGGAGCCCCAGTAGCCCAGGCCAGCTATTCTTGTGCAGACTCAGGGCTGGCTGGGAAAAGGGAAGGGCTTACCCGGCACCAAATTGCATTCGAAGTGTGGCAGGAGGTCTGGCTCCGAGAGGCAGGGAGAGTTTGCTTTCTGGACCTGTCCTTGTCCACCTTGTCCACCTGAGAAAACAAAAATACCCTTTCCCAGAACCCAGCAGCATCCTGGAGAGATTCCAAAAGATTCAGCCAGTCTGGGATTACTTATAGACGCGGGGCATCTAAGTCTATCAAACTGGTTGGGACCATTCGAGCCCCACGGAAACAAAAGGATAAGTTCATACAGAGACTAGGGCATAAGTGTTCGTAACAGCCTTATTTGTAACAGCCTCAAACCGGAACAACTCAAAGATCCCTCAACAAATCAAGGGATGAACAATTTGTTTGACAGCTAGACTATGGAATACTGCACAACAATACGAAGGCAGTGAGTTAGCGATATAGACAATGACACGGTGCATCTTAAACTAATTCTGCCCAGTGAAAAGAGCCCGACGGGAAAAGAGTCCATGCTTTATGATTCCATTGGTATGATTCCACTTATATAACACTAGAAAGTGCTAACCTCTCTACGGAGACAGAAAACGGGTCTGTAGTTCCTCGTGAATGGGGGGGAGAGGAAGGAGGGAGAAATTACGAGAGAAATCAAAGAAATTTTTGGAGTGAGAGAGACGTTCACTATCTTGCTTTTTTGTGATGGTTTGATGGGTATATACTCATATCAGGACTCATGAGATTGTATACTTTTAATATGTACCCTTATTGAATGCCAATAACCTCAATAAAGTTTTTTTAAAGATTTTATTTATTTGACAGAGAGATCACAAGTAGGCAGAGAGGCAGGCAGAGAGATAGGGGGAAGCAGGCCCTCTGCAGAGCAGAGAGCCTGATACGGGCCTCGATCCCAGGACCCTGAGATCATGACCTGAGCTGAAGGCAGTGGCTTTAATCCACTGAGCCACCCAGTCGCCCTCAATAAAGCTTTTAATATATTGTTTAAAGATATTATTTATTTGAGAGAGAGAGAGAGAGAGAGAGAGAGAGAGCGAGCACACATATATGAGCAGGGGAAGAGAGAAGCAACCTCTCCACGGAGCAAGAAGCCCGATGCAGGACTTGATCCCAGGACCCTGAGATCGTGACCTGAGCCGAAGGCAGAGGCTTCACCGACTGAGCCTCCCAGGGGACCCCCTTTTTTTTTAAAGATGTATTTATTTGAGAGAATGAGAGTGTGCGCATGCGTGGGCATGAGTCAGGGAGGGGCGGGGGAGAGAATGTTCAAGCTGACTCCACACTGACTAGGGAGCCCGGCACAGGGCTCCATCTCACCCCCATGAGATCCCATCTGAGTCGAACCAAGAGCTGGACACAACTGACCGAGCCTCTCCAGGTGCCCCTAAATAAAGCTACTTTTAGAAAACAGGGAGGAGGTGGCACCTTGCAAGTTTATGTCCTCAGCACAGCCTCAGCCCACCACTGGACCCTGCGCTCTGTCCCAGCCCCCGGTTCGGCCCCAGACACATAGGGGCACAACAATGGCTGGTGTTCTTAAACTGAGTAAGTGACTCATCTGGCCCCTGAGAACCATCTGCTCCTGGTCCTGGCTTAGTCACGTGTGCTGAGATATTTACAACACTCACAGGTTTCAGAGGATGGCTCCGATCCATACTAACTACCTAAGTAGAACTGTGAGCAGAATTCATCTCAGCCCACTCCATGCCTCCCTCCATCGCCTGCTCCCAGCTCCACAGCGGACCTGCTTCTCAGGGGCTGCTCAGAGCCCCAGTACTGGTCTGTGAGAGAAGTGGGACCGGGGGCAGTCCTGGGCACAGACTGCTACCCTCTGGGCAGCAGGATAAATGCCGGACTTCCTGGGTCCCTCTCCCTCTGGGATCCTCACCTCTCACCCACTCCTCACAAGACAATGCCAACTGAAGGGGAAGCAACAGCAAGGAAGAGGAAGGCCAAGGGAGCAGGGAGGACATTGCTGACGGACACGGCATCCTTTATTGATGAGCTCATTAACTATTGATGAGAATGGGCCTCTGTGTGGGCCCTCTTGCCTGTCCCGGGAGCGAAGCTGTGGTGGGGCCAGGGCGTTCATGGTGAGCCATAAACCCTTGCTGAGCCAGAACTCAGACCCTGACTCAAGGTCGGCCATCAGGCTCTGTGGGGCACCGACTCCCCTCCAAGACGGAGGCCCACACAGCACCAGGCTGCTCTGTACATAGGAAAATGAGCCAACACCCCCCCACACCGTGAGGAACAGCAGAAGATCTATGATGCCAAGTGTCCCAAAATACCCATGAGTAGAACCTCTCATGGAGTAAAGGGGACATTCACGGGTCCCTGAAAGCAACAGCCACTATTTCCGTAAGCAATTTCCCCATGCCGGGCATTGCTCCCTGGGCTTCATATGTACTGATACAGTTTAATCTTATAGCAACTAGTGAGCAGTTAGTAATGTAAAACCCAACACCAACTTGATCTCATTCCACCACTCTGCCTCTCCTCCTTGCTGCTACCCAAATGAAGCCCCTCGGGATGGTGAGGCCAGGGAGCTGCCCAGTTCCCTCTCCCCGGCCATGACCCTGTTTGGGGTGATGGGTCCTCTCTTCTCCGGGCCAGAGCTCTCCCAGGGAGCCTGAAGGGATTCAGTGGAGTCGGAGAAAGGACATTTCCCCAGTTAGTAGGGTCAAGGTTCTTTTAGCTGCCCGATCCAATGGGACTGAAGCAAACCCCCATCGGAGACTCTACTCGACCTTCTCACAGGTCTGTGGAGGGGAAAACATCACAAAAGAACCTGTCTTAAGAACCTCGATGTCAGGGGTCACTAACGAGCCCAGCAAAACCATCCCTGTCTTGATCAGACATTTATGGACAAAGTACCAGCTGGGGGGGGGGGCAACCGTGCGATGGGCCCACCGCTGCCTCCCTTTGTGCCAAATGTCATCAGTGGCTTTTCAGAAAGGCCACGCCAGCAATTAGTTACGCCTCCAGGTCAGTATCTGATCTGTGCCTCATTGGTCATGGAGCAGGGGTTACCCTTTCTGAGTTCACCTTGCCCAGAATGCTGCTGGCGCCCTGCAGCTTCCCCTTGCCCACCGACCCTGGCCGGATCCTTTCTCACAGCCTTCCTCCAGGCACAGACACTGCAAAGGCGATCCTGTTTCATAGAAGGATAGGATTTCTGCATCCCGGGCATCAGTCGGGCAGGCTCCTTCCTGCCAGTCCTCCTGTCTGCCCTGAGACCAGCAATTGCCCTCAGCCATGGAGAGCTGACCTAGCCAGGGCGCACGAGGCTCCCTCCAGCCGACCAGGAAGCACCTTCTCTGTGACTCCTGCTGGTGAGTTCTTGGCCCGATGTCCCCCTCTCGCCCACACTTCAATCTCAGCAACTAGATCTTAACTGCCATATCAAAGGGCCCCAAGCATCTTTCTCCTAGAGTTCCAGAAGCATTCTGGGGAAATTCAATTGCATTCATGGCAACTAGCACAAGCTCCCCAGATTGGCTTGTTTCCCAGCATGCTCTTAGGGAGACTTATTCTTACGGTCTGCATCCCTAGCTCAATTTGCTTGGAGCCTTCCACAAACACCAATTTCAATCTATCACTTAAGCTTAGGTCTTCTCTTTGTACAGAAGAAGGCCTAGCTCTCCCTAGATTTCCACCCACTATGTCCCTTTCTGCTCCAGAAATTCCAGAGCCTTCTTGAGGTTTAAGGAGGCCCCAGAGCCTGACTGCTCAATGCCCCACTGTGGCCAGGAGAATAGACAATGGCCTCTGTGGTATGTTGTCAGGCACGCAGGCAGCTTCCATGGCCCACCCCAGCCCACAGGGGCAGATGCCTGCCATTCCACCACAAGGACTTCTTTTCATTAGCTCATGCCTTTGTGTATCAATCAATGAATTATTCAGCAAAGATTTACAGAGTTTCTTCTATGTGAAGGCAATATACTAGGAACTGGAGTGATACAAGGACATGACTTCTTCCCCCAAATCTCTGTGTAAGCTATTATTATCCCTGCTTTATGAAACAGGGAATGGAGGCACAGAGAGGCTAAACAACTTGCCCAAGGTCACACAGCTTAATACATCCTAGAATGTGGCTAGGGGGTGGTTCTTTGGGCGGGGGGTGACTCCAAGAAAATAACACAAGATTGGGGGTATTGGCAAAATGGAGAGGCTGGCATTCGGCATTTTGCTATTCAGGGCCAACCTCAGCCACAGGACCTGCTCCCTGGCTTCCCTGCTCCGGGCGGCCTGGGCAGGGAAAGGAAGGCAAGGGAGAAGGTGAGGTGGCTGGCTGTCAGGGCCACACTGCTCCTCCCCTCCTGTTCCCCGAAGGATTTCACATGTGTCCGCAGACCCTGAATTGACTGTGGAGACTAGATGAGACCCGGCATGGGAGAAAAAGAGGCACAGGTGAAAGGCATGCCTGGTAGGGTGGGTCAGGAAGTCTTAGAGGTGGGTGTGAAGGGATCCCCTGGAGCCCTGATACAGGGGTGACTAGACCCACCTGGCTGTGAGGAGGAGCACCCCAGTAACCATGTGGGGTGAGGGGGTAGACAGGAAAGACAGGGGAAGCAGCCATCCAGGCAAGAAATGATGCCCAAGCAAGCTGGCATCAGGAGAGGAGGGAGGCACACACAGGAGCAGGAGGGTGGGACCCCATGACTGCAGGTGCCCAGGATTTGGACACTCATGGGGTGTGAAGGCTGGAGAGGAGACCTCTACCTGAACAGGGAACCAGACTGGAGCACACATTCGGGGAAGGAGAAGACAGTGTGAGCTCAGACAATCACAGGGATCCAAAAGAAGGCCCCAGTTATACTCTTAATACCAGGCCACAGCAAGGCAGCTAATCCCAGGGCAGCCAGGCCCAGGCCCCTAAACACCGCATAACCAGCCTCTATGTAGGTACCCACCAGATGTCCAGTCCTGTTCTAAGTGTAATCATCTTGAAAGCCCTATGATATAGGTAGCCTCCCCATTTTACAGATGAAGAAACTGAGACCCAGTAAATGATTAGTTTAATGGCTACTTGGTCAGTTAACAAATCCAGGCCCACTGCGCTTATAACCACGGTGTCACACTGCCTCCCGGGAGGATGAAGTCAGGGTGCGGCGAGGGGACAAGCAGGTTCAGGTGGACTCATCAATGATGACTTGTGGCATGCTACTCAGAAAATCCAAGAAGCTTAGGGAGTGTGGATGGAGGCTGCCCAGCAGCATGGTGTGAGTGTTAGACCTCCATCCAGACAAGGGAGGCTTGAGTCCCAGCACTGCCACTGAGGTCTAGAGAGGTAAGGCCTCAGTTTCCCCATCTGTAAAATGGAGCCCCTCATAGAGTTCTGTCCATCTCCTAGGTCTGTTGTGAGGTCAAATGAACACATACTTCAGGAGGGGTGGAACTGTAAGAAGGTGAGGTGTCACATAAGATCCAGGGGACGGGGTTGTTCTAAAGGCTGTCCATCAGGTGCATCGCTCTGACCCAGGCCTGGGAGTGTCCATCCCTTGTGTCCTCCCAAGCATTCTGATGCCTAGTTGTCTCCCCCCTGCTCCACGCACATGCACATTCATTCAACACAAACCCCTGCCACGTAGGGCCTAGGGGTGAGCAGAGGTGGGGGGCAGAGGTGAGCTGCCCCTAGGTGGGGCAGAGGGTCCGATTTCTAGGGCTGCAAGATTGTGCAGGGGGCCCACGCATGTGTATCTGCATATTTGTGCATGAGTCCATGTCTATCCGTGTGTTTGGGCGCCGGGGTAATTTTAATTTTATATGTAGTAAGTGTGTGTCTGTGACCGGCTATGTGTAGCTCTGCGTGTGTGTGTGTGTGTGTGTGTGTGTGTGTGTGTTTTCCTGGCTTTATGAAACTAAAACTTAGGAAGCTAATGTGATTCTCTTAAAGATACACAGCTGATGAAAGGCAAAGGCAGACTTGAACCAGGTCTACTGATCCCACATCCTCCACTCCTTTCAGCTAACAAATCGGTCTCATGGCAATCAGTGGCTGCACGCAAGGCTGGCAGTAGAATTTTACAATTCTATCCAAAACCATCCCTTATACTCCTGGGAATGCCTAAAAAACAAAGCCCACCTTTCGGGGGGTGAGTGGGAGAAGCTTTACCAGCATGTTACCCTTTTCAGGCCCTCACACCCCACAGTTGAGCTGCCCTAGAGGGACGCTCCCTGGCCCTCCTTCCCCTGTGACAAACAGCAGAGTGAGGGGGTGGAACAGGGACCTATCTGAGGACAGATAGGGTGTGCGTGTGTAGAGAGTGTCTGGCCTCTGTCTTGGCTCTCTACAGACTCCCTTCCTGGCTGCTCACCTCCCCCAGGACCCGCCAACACCCAGAATTCTGGACAGAGCCAGCCCCAAGCCATGATTCGCTTGCTTGCTACTTCCCGAAGCCCAAAGAGTATTCCTGTGGCAGACTCCAACAGAAGCGGTATCACAGAAGGTGCAGGCATAGGCAAAAGCAGCCCCCCAAGCAGCACCATGCATAGGCAGAACCTTCTGGAAGGCTCCCAGACCCTTGACTTCTGTGCCATCTCTTCCTGGCACGTGGAAACTGCCCCTGTTAGATGCATCCTTCTCTCCAGGAAGGGCAATGAGGGGCCTCGGTGGTGCAGAAAATCAAGGTCCAGGACTCTTGCCTCCCAGCTGAGCTTCAAAGCAAAAGTTTATTCCCCCGCCCCCCGCCCATGTCGGGGCTGGGGGCTGTTCCGATCTCCATGGCTCATAGCAGTTAAATTAAGCTCTTATATTCCTGCTGGAATGAATTATCCTGTGATCATTCTTTTCAGCATTGCTGCTGCTCAGGGTTTCAGTGAAAGGGCTCCTGCCCATATCATTCTGTCTCTTTAGGAAGACAGCTCTGTCTTTGAGCAGACCCCGCAGGGAGACAGACTGACTGCCCACACCGTGCCCACCCTGCCCTCACAAGGAAGAGTGCCATGCGACCGGCTTCCCCAGCCCCCTCCAGCCCTCCTTGTCTTCCTTCAGTTCCTCCAAGTAACAGAATCCCTCCTGTTCCCAGAGGCAGACAGACTAGATGGGGGGGGGGGGGGGGGGTTAGGTCGCACCTGGAACAGAAACATGTGTGCATGTAGGTGGTTTCTGGGGCTGCAAGATTGTGCAGGGGGCCCACGCATGTGTATCTGCATATTTGTGCATGAGTCCATGTCTATCCGTGTGTTTGGGCGCCGGGGTAATTTTAATTTTATATGTAGTAAGTGTGTGTCTGTGACCGGCTATGTGTAGCTCTGCGTGTGTGTGTGTGTGTGTGTGTGTGTTTTCCTGGCTAAACGAGCTTAGCCCACACACAGCAGCGGGTGTTAGTGTGGGGCTCTCAGAGAGGGGGATGCATGTTGGTTTTGGGCTTAGAAAACTTAGTTTTGAGAGGTCAGAGAACCTTTGGCCAGTCACATACCTTTCTAGACCTCGCATCTCCCATTTGTTAAGAAAATGCCTCCCTCCTTAGGGGCCACTGTGAGGCTAAAATCCCGTGTGGAAACACTTGGCTAAGAGAGGTAACTGGAGTGGCCAGGAGGAAGCAGGACCGCCACAGGCACAGCGGCTGAGAGTTCATGCCATACGAGTCATGGGCAGCTTCTGTCCCCTTCCAGACCTCCCCCTCCCTGCCCAGCACACTTGGCCCAACAGGCTCGGCCTCTGAAAGGGCCTGCTCACTGCCCCAGGAGAAGGATGACATGCGGATTGTACCAGCACCAGAATGGGGAAAGGAAAAATGGTCCCCCATCCCCATCCCTGAGCCCGGGGGATACTAGCCACCAGCAACCGCCAAGCGCCTAATACATGCTGCATGCTTTCAATATGGCGGCACTTCCTCCCCTCACCTCACGGACTATGAAGGACGTACCAATAAGGCCATTTGTCCCAGTCACACAGACGGGAAGTGACCAAGCCAAGATTGGGAACTCTCCCATCTGTCCCAGAGCCCGAGCTCTTCACCAGGATGGACAGCCTGCCTCGGGCTCACTGAGGGGCTAACTCCCTATGGACCCCAACCCCAGCCCGCTGAATGCCTTCACTTTCCCCGAGTTCCTGTGTGTCCTGGCAGGACACTGCTCTTGGCTTCAGCTCTCCCTGTCTGATGCCTCCATGGCTTCCCTGTCTAGCCCCCTGCCTTCCACTCAGGACGGGCTGGGAGGGCTGGCCCTGAGGTACCTCCCCACAGTGACAGGAGGGCTTGGGCGGCAGCTGAGCCAACATGTCCTTCCTGAGACTCCATCTTACTATTCCCCAGGTGGAGAAACTGAGGCTTTTGAAGGGTAGGGCAACAGCATCCTTACCACTGATGAGGTGGAGAGGAACAGAACCAAATTTCTTGGGGCCCCACTGAGGCTGGGCTCATGGTTCAGGGTAAGCCAATGTCATGGGGTGCAAACTGGGGGCAGGGCAGAGACCAGGAAGAGGGTGGGGAGAGAGCCA
>PITA01006729.1:84116-97391 GCA_004023965.1 Spilogale gracilis
CATCACATCGGAGCCCGCCTCTGCACAGCTCTGCCTTCTCTGCCCCTGGGGCTCCCTGGCCCCTGTGTAGCATGGCACATGGCAGTCTTCATGTGATGACTCCTTTCAACCTTTCAGCCCTTCTCTGACTCAGAGAGGCCGAGGCCTCACCTGAATGTGTAGGTGCTGGGGTTGCTAAGAGACCCAGGGGAACTGATGGGGAAAGGCCACGGGTGGGTGGGGGAAGGGGGGCGGGGGAGCTTAGGACACTGACTGCTCTTGTCCTTCTGTGGCCTTGAGGAGCCCGGCCCACAGCCTGGCTCCCCCACAGCCGTCTTCAGGACATCTGCTCTGGGAGAGGCAGAACACTGAGCCCCCAAGGGGCCCTGCCTACGGGAGGGGTCCAGCCTGGTCAGGGAGGGGCCCATCAGCACCACAAACCACATCTGCAGACGGAGCAGGTGTGGGGAGCACAGGGAGAAAGCTGGGGTCACTGTGATCTACAGCAGGGACAAAGGAAGCCTTCGGGGTGGGCAAGGGGGTGCATGGCAGGGGATGATCAGACCCTTTTAGAAGGAAAGAAAGCAGAGTTCACAGACCCAGTGATTTTCCCAAGGCCACCTGCCTGGTGAGTGCAGAGCTGAGATTCAGGCCCGGGCCTGCCCGGCTCTGGGGAAGGAGACTGAGCAAAGGTCAGAAGACAGGAAGGTGGAAGATACACTGGGCCAGGCTGCCCCCACGTACAAAGATGCCCAGAGACCCAAAGATGACAAAGCTCGTGGATCAAATAACAGAATGCCAAAACCTTGTCTAGGGACTTCTCGGGAGGGTAAGAGTACTGTCACCGGCCTCCTTAGGGAGAGCTTCACGGTCAGGTGAAGACAGAAGGGAGGCAGGTGGCAGGAGCTGGCCTGAGTAGCCTGCAGGGAGGAAGCACGTGTTTCAGCGGGTGAGGGGGGGATTGTACCAGCACCAGAATGGGGGTGCTTTGACCCGAGGCACTGTCTCGGCGCGATGCCAGGCAAGCACAGACATGATGAGCGGAAGTAGACGTACAAGACTTCTGAATGCAACAATCACTTCAGCTGTGGATGAGAGCTCACCCCTGAGTTCTGGTCATTCCATCGAAACCTTAGAATGCCGGGCAGATGAAAATATGTGAGCCTCTGGGAAAGCCGCCAAGAAGCCCATAGTCTGCCGACAGCACAGGCTCCGGGACACTGCCGGGCGTGATGGCAGCTGGCCCACAAGTGCCCCTGCTCCGCGGCTCCCCCCTCACCCACTCAGAAGGCCTGCCTCCTCCCAGGGGCCCTGTGTGGGGCAGAGGGAGGCGGGGGCGGAACAGCTCCCATCTTGGCTCCCATGAAATGGTTATTGCACGGTCTACTGAAAGCAGAGAGACACCTCAGCCGAGAAATGGGTGTTTCCAGCACAGCCCCCCACTTCTCTTCTGCCAGCGAACAGACAGAACGGACTGCACTGAGCTGAGCGAAGCCGGCCTGCTGGGCCCCGGGGCTTGATGCCGCCCACACTTCTGAGAGAGGACGGCCTCCCTGCTGTCCGCTCTGCAGGGGTGCAGCCTCCCCGCTGGCCCCTGGGGGCCACACTCAGCCCTGGCTCTCTGCTGCATTCACTCCTTCTAAACGATTTGGAGGGGCCGTTGCAGCATGAGTGGGCACCGCTGACTGCGGTCAGCACCACGGGAGAGGACGCCCCCTCCTGCCACAAGATCCATGCACTTTTACAAAGCATCGGTCTAGCTCCTTTAGTCCTTACCAAAACCTTGAACAATCACCAGCAGACTGCACATTTTCATTTCCTGGGGATATCGGTTTTTGGTTTTGCTTATTTGCTTTTTTTTTTAAATCGTACATATTGAGAAGAATGGACATGCACTTGATTAAACCTGGGCAGCTTGATGGACACCCAGGACACTGACATCACAACCAAGATGAACAACAGCATCACCCCTAAAAGAGTTTCCTTGGCCCTTTGGCCATCCCTGCTTTCCCCTCCCCACCCCCAGCCCCTGGCAACTGCTGATCTGCTTTCTGAGACTCTAGGTTAGTTAGCAGTTTCTAGAATTTTGTATAAATAGAATTATCCTATATGTACCCTTTTTGACCAGGCTTCTTTGACTCAGCGTGTTTTCCTATTACTGGTGGAAAAGAGGGAGCCTTGATGAGGAAACGCAAGTAGTCAGCAATCAGAGCAGCAGAGGCATTGCAGGTGCCCTGGCTCTGCGCCTAACATGCTGTCTGCAACACTTCATTCACTCATTGCTCACTCATTCATTCACTGGAGAGTAATTGGGCGCTTGGCGCTCGGGTGGGCTATCCTGGAGCTAGGTGTTAGAATCATAATGGTGCACAAAGCAGGCACAATCCATACCCTCATGAGATTGCACTTCATCCATTCGTTCATTCATTCATTCATTCACCTGCTTAACAAATATTCACTGCACATCCATAGAAAACTCTGTTTGAGCTTGGCAATGCCCCACCCCCTCCAAATCACCCTGACGCTCATTAGCCATCTTCATCTCTGCCACTTTGAGCTGGACAGCGGAGATCATGAGAGGTGAGTTCTGTCCTCCAGGACCATCTAGAGCAGAAGGAGAAACTATATGATACCATCCTGTCCTGTGAAAGCTTACAAGACTACTTAAGAGCTAAGGCTGATCCCACGGAAGGTGGCATTCCAAACTGAGTGACCCAGGCGGAGGCCAGAGGCTCAGGGGAGGTGGGGGCTCTCCAAGCTGGACTGGCCAGAACAGTTTCCTCCAATGGGGCGGTCTCCAGATGAGCAGGGAGAAGTAGGAGAGACAGAGAGACGAGGAGGTGTACCAGGCAGAAGCCGAACAGAGACAAAGATGTAGAGACAGGGCTGAGGAAGAGCTGATCAGGACAGTGAGCTGGGAGTTCCTCCTGGGGAAATAGGAGGCCACAAAAACATGCATTCTGCCCATGAGTACGTTACACTGTATTTCTGCATGGAGGGGAGGGAGGAGCAGGGAAGGTAGTCACTTACATTTTTGTAGTAATTTACAATTTACAAACTGTTCTCACTGCAATTATCTTATTTACTCAGTATAATCATTTTTCCCATTTTACAAGTCAAAAAATGGAGGCTTATAGAAATCTAGGGATTTGCTCAAAAATAAACTAGTGTTGGGGCAGAGCTTCAAGCCAGGACCCTTGTCCCCAAGACCAGTCCTCTTTTCCTTATGCCAATAATTACCAACGGAGCATGCTTCTGTAGACCACAGAATACCTTGTTTGAACTTAGCCCTGCCCCACCACTTCCCACATCACCTGACCCTCCTTAGCCACCCTCCTGTCTGCCACCATGAGCTGGAGATGGACGTGACAAAGAGGACATCAGAAGGAGGGAGAAGGGAAATGGCCCAGCTTCCAGGACAGGAAATCAGTTGTTCAGCCAAGGAAGGCCTCCCTCATCCCCACATGCCTCCTGCCTCTGGCTCCAGAGAAGGGCCCACTCTAGTCATCCAGAAGTGGTTCCCAAGCCCTTGCCCCAGAGCCCTGGATGGCACCCCTTCCCCTCGGCCTGGAGAAAGTGGGATGGAATTCACACCCAGAGGGAGATAAACAGGAGCACCCCATGGCCAGGACCCCACAGGGGAAAATACAGTTCTGACATCACAAGGTGGGTGCAGAGCTGGAGTCTGGCCCCACGTCGACCCGGCAGCCAAGGATAAGCCCCCTAATCCATCAGATGGCTCACCACGCCGGAAGAGTACTGTTTCTCCAGGCCGTCCTGTGTGCAGTCAGGACTCCAGCTCACAGCAACTGGTCCCGGTCTCAGAGGTCCTAAACACTGCTCCCTCCTGCCTTCAACCACCTGCTGCTCCCAGAGGCCGCACCTGCCACTGAGGCCCAGCGTCTGACATGCTTGGCGATGGACACATCCTCCCTGCCCCCTGCCCCCCACAGCCAAGTGGCAGCTTAGTGACATCAGGTGTCTTGTAAAGGCCAAGAGGTAGGGCAAGGGCTCAACCAGGCCCGACCAGCCAGACCTGAACTCCACCCCTAAACTGAGGAAAGAGCTCATGAGACTGACGGGGCTCTGCGCACCCCCACTTCCATGCCTGGCCCACAGCTCCTCACGGGGCCTCAGCTTCCACTCAGGGGCCCCACATTCTAGCAGGAAAGGCCCTGGGCTGGGAAGCAGGCTCAGTTCAGGCCTTTGTGTCACCAGTGTGGTCTTGGAAAGGCCACTTGGTCCCCGTGACTTGGTTTCCTTATCTATAAAATGGAAATAACATTTTCCAAACCTCACACAATCGTTGCCATTCAGTGAGACATGGAATTGTGGAATCACTTAACAAAGATTATAACACCGGGGCGCCTGGGGGTCTACAGTGGGTTAAAGCCTCTGCCTCCGGCTCAGGTCATGATCTCAGGGTCCTGGGCTCGAGGCCCGTGTCCGGCTCTCTGCTCAGCAGGGAGCCTGCTTCCTTCTCTCTCTCTGCCTGCCTCTCTGCCTACTTGTGACCTCTCTCTGTCAAATAAATAAATAAAATCTTTTTAAAAAAAACCAGATTATAACACTGAACACTGCAAGTTACCCTTGTATATGAAACTCCAAACTCATGACCAACAGACTTTAGCTCTGTCCCACCCGCACACCTGCCTTCCTGGCCTCAGCCTTCTTGGGTTGAAACTGACGCTTAGGAAGGAAACTTGGTCTGTGTTTGTGGATATCCAATCCTACAGAGTGCGCTCTCCTTAATCTTGCCCCCAATTCACACACGCTTACCAATTCCTACAGCCTAAAATGGCTTAAAAATGAAATCATTCTTGGCGCCTGGATGGCTCAGTCGGTTAAGCATCTGACTCTTGATTTCGGCTCAGGTCATGATCTCAGGGTCATGGGACTGAGCCCTTCATCAGGCTCCATGCTCAGCAGGAGTCTGCGTCTCTCTCTGCCCCTGCCCCACCTCTCTCCTCGCCTCTCTCTCAAATAAATAAATAAATCTTTTTAAAAGAATTTATAACTAGGGGCGCCTGGGTGGCTCAGTTGGTTAAGCGACTGCCTTCAGCTCAGGTCATGACCCTGGAGTCCTGGGATCGAGCCCCGCATTGGGCTCCCTGCTTGGCGGGAGGCCTGCTTCTCCCTCTCTCACTCCCCCTGCTTGTGTTCCCTCTCTAGCTGTGTCTGTCTCTGTCAAATAAATAAATAAAATCTTTTGTAAAAATTAAAAAAAAAGTTTTAATTATAAATGTATAAATAAACAGATAAATAAAAATAAGATCATTTCCTGTAAACATCTTAGATATGTGCCAAAACAATACCAATGGCTGTAGGCTTCTCGAGTCCCTATTATGTGAAGCATTCGGCAAAAACAATAGCTATGATTCCATGATCTTTCCACCAGATATAGCATTTTACATATGTTGTCTCATTTCATGTCCCCTCCAAACAGCCCTGCTTCTCCCTCTCTCTCTGCCTCTCCTTGTGTTCCCTCACAGAGGGCTCGGGCCCAGACGGCTCACAGGCTCTGCCCCAGAGGGTCTGTTGGTTGGCCACTCACCTCTGTCCTCTTGTTCTCTCTCCTACAGAATCCGCTGGGCTCCTCATCCACCCGGCCCCAGCGCTTGGCCAAAGAGGGATGGCAGAGGTAATGAGAAGTATTTGCAGTGTGAGAGAAGGAAGCTGGCTGAAGGGGCATGGGAAAGTGTGGGGAGACCTGGCGGACTTCAGGGGCACCTGGGTGGCTCAGTTGGTTAAGCGACTGCCTTCGGCTGAGGTCATGATCCCGGAGTCCCAGGATCGAGCCCCATATCGGGCTCCTTGCTCGGCGGGGTCCTTGCTTGTCCCTCTCTCACTTTCCCTGCTTACGTTCCCTCTCTAGCTATGTTTCTCTCTGTCAAATAAATAAATAAAATTAAAAAAAGAAACTGGAGGACTTCAGGCAAATACAAAATTACCTGTTTTTTTTTAATTTTTTTAAAGATTGATTGATTGATTTGTCAAAGGGAGAGAAGGCACAAGCAGGGGCAGTGGCAGGCTCCCAGCTGGGCAAGGAGCCTGATGCAGGACTCCATAGAGGACCGCAGGATCATGACCAAAGCAGACGCTAAACCAACTGAGCCACTCAGGCATCTCAAATTACCTGTTTTGTTATTAAAAAACATTAGACTTCCTCTTTCATTACAGCCTCTCTCAGCCATTGTGTACGGAGACCCTCTTTTGCTGGAGGCAGAGTTACAGTCCCAACCAGGCTCCTTCTTTGCAATCTGCTCTGGTGAGTAGTGTAGGCAAGCTCAGGGGGTGCAGGTGGCTTTCGAGGGAAGAATGTGCCCAGGCAGCCATGAGGTTCCTTCACAGGCTTAAAGTAAGTCATTTATTAACCCACTGGTGTAGTTTACATCCATGACCCAGAGCTCACTGTAACCCATGCTGGCTTCTGTGTGATAACCTTCCTCCTCTCCACAGCTTGAGGCAGGCCGGGAAGACTGAGGGTCTTCATGCTGCTTTCCTGACTCCCCTAGGATGGATGTGTGTGGCTGGAAAGAAATGGAAGTTGCTCTGGTTAATTTCGATAATTCCGATGAAATCCAGGAAGAGCCGGGCTATGCCACAGACTTTGACCCAACCAGCCCAAAAGGCCATCCTGGGAGCAGCCCCTTCTCCAACTGGAGGATCCTCCTTGGTGACAGCACCAACCACGAGACCGCCTTCTCCAAGCTCCCAGGAGACTATGTCGATTCCCCAGGGCCTGAGACAATGGTCCTGAATGAAGGAAACCAGCGGGTGATCATCAATATTGCCGGGCTGAGGTTTGAGACCCAGCTCAGAACCCTCAGTCAGTTCCCCAACACCCTCCTGGGAGACCGGGAAAAAAGGATGCAGTTCTTCGACTCCATGAGAAATGAGTATTTCTTCGACAGGAACCGGCCCAGTTTTGATGGAATCCTGTATTATTATCAGTCAGGCGGGAAGATCCGGCGCCCTGCCAACGTCCCCATCGACGTCTTTGCTGATGAAATCTCCTTCTATGAACTGGGTAGCGAGGCCATGGACCAGTTCCGGGAGGACGAAGGCTTCATCAAAGACCCCGAAACGCTGCTCCCTACCGATGACTTCCACCGGCAGTTCTGGCTCCTCTTCGAGTACCCTGAGAGCTCGAGCGCTGCCCGGGGCGTGGCCGTGGTCTCTGTGCTCGTTGTGGTCATCTCCATCACCATCTTCTGCCTGGAAACGCTACCAGAGTTCCGGGAGGAGAGGGAGCTGAAGGTGATGAGAGACCCCAGCATCAACACGAGCAAGTCAGCGCTCTCCCACACCATGTTCACTGACCCTTTCTTCATGGTCGAGTCCACCTGCATCGTTTGGTTCACCTTCGAGCTGGTGCTCCGGTTTGTGGTCTGCCCCAGCAAGCCTGACTTCTTCAGAAACATCATGAACATCATTGATATCATCTCCATCATCCCCTACTTTGCGACCCTCATCACGGAGCTGGTCCAGGAGACAGAGCCCAGCAGTCAACAGAACATGTCCCTGGCCATCCTGAGGATCATCCGGCTGGTGCGGGTCTTCCGCATCTTCAAGCTCTCCCGGCACTCCAAGGGGCTGCAGATCCTGGGCCAGACGCTGAAGGCTTCCATGCGGGAGCTGGGGCTGCTCATCTTCTTCCTCTTCATTGGGGTCATCCTCTTCTCCAGCGCGGTCTACTTTGCCGAGGTGGATGAGCCAGACTCCCATTTCTCTAGCATTCCTGATGGCTTCTGGTGGGCAGTGGTCACCATGACAACTGTGGGCTTTGGTGACATGGTTCCTACCACCCCTGGGGGGAAGATTGTGGGCACTCTATGCGCCATCGCAGGGGTCCTCACCATTGCCCTCCCTGTGCCTGTCATCGTTTCCAACTTTAACTATTTCTACCACCGGGAGACTGAGAATGAGGAGAAGCAAAACATCCCAGGTGAAATTGACAAAATCCTCAACAGTGTGGGTTCAAAAATGGGCAGCACAGACTCTCTTAGTAAGACCAATGGTGGCTGCTCCCCAGAGAGGTCCAAGAAGTGACTGTCTGGGGCACCTTGCTCCCTGAGTCTCCCTGTCTGCAGTGTGAGAGAAGGTGTCTCTTTGTCTCTCTCTATTTTTCTCTGTGCGTCTCTCTGTCTCTCCCCTTCTCCGTCTCGGTCCCCACGCCCACGGCTTCTCTCTCCCCTTCCCCTCCCTGACTCTTGCTCTCTGTTTTTCCAAAGACAGGAGTTTATCTTTTGTGAACAGCAGACCATCTTGAACTGCAAGCTGTTTGAATAAACCCATACTTCTGCTGCATTTTCTAAGATGTTTTCTCTCAACCAGCGATCGGAAGATTTCATCCTCCTTTCCTCGGAGGGGTCCTTCCGGTCCTTGCTGCTTTCCCGTGGTACCCAAGATCTGCAGTGCTGGCATCATGTGGGAGCAAGGGGATGCAGAATCTGAGCCCACCACAGACCTACTGAATCCAAATTCTCATTTTAACAAGATCCCAAGTGATTCATTTCCACATTAAAGATGAAGAAGCACTGGTTTTGGTCTTCCCAAGAGGAGGCATATTAAAAGGCCTGGGAATGCTGTGAGCAATGAGTAAGAGCTCCAGGTTGTTTAATAATAATATCTTACACTTGTGTCACGTTGCATAAATTTTCAAAAGCACTTT
Source organism: Spilogale gracilis (assembly GCA_004023965.1). Lineage (NCBI taxonomy): Eukaryota > Metazoa > Chordata > Mammalia > Carnivora > Mephitidae > Spilogale > Spilogale gracilis. The sequence continues at coordinate 92,770 of PITA01006729.1, forward strand.
CACCAGCAGTATCTCACTGCATCTCAAAATAACCAGTAGAACAAATTTGGTTATAATTCTCACATTGTGGATGAACAAACCCAAGGAGAGTGAAGAAACAGTGACACAGTCGATGCTGGAACCTATACCTACCTGCTAGTCTGGTGTTCTTTCTGCTTGTGGATGCTTTGAAATTGGAGGGAGAGGGATGTGAGGGCTCTGTCTTTCAGATGATCCAGGAAGCAAACCTCTGGGCAGGAACACCCTTTCCAGGGAATTCCAGCATCTCTATGCCTCCTGGGAAGGCAGAGCCAGCCTGGTCCCTCCCTTGGGGGCAGGGGGCAAGCAGAAATACTCCCAGGTGCTTTTCACCTGGACTATCTCTGGGAATTTACGCACAGGCTGGAAATCCTGAGTGTGGGAAGTGTGTGCACCAGAGCCTTAGAGCACCGCTCCAGGAAAGTAGACCTGTCCACCCACCTCAAGGCTCAGCTCTCGCTGAGTCGTGAGGAATTGACTAGTAGCCTGTAGGGGCAGCTTGGTGGGAAGCAGCGGGGCCCTAAGACATGTGTCCAGGTTCCAGGCCCGCCCAAGGAGGGTGGTTGTGGCAGGTCAGCTGAGAAACTGTCCTCTTGGAAGTGGGTCCTGCTCAGCCCACTATGTTCCCAGGATGAGGGACTGGAGTTGGAATTCCCCAAAAGTCAGAGAAGGAAGTTTTTACTCTGTTCCTCCCCACCCCCACCCCCACCCCCATTCATCCCTTCAAGGGAGGAGGTCCACACCTTCCTCAGGCCCAATAGCCAAGTCTGGCCATACTTCAAAGGTAAGTCAGCATCAGAACTCCGGCCTCTGGGCCGCAGGTCACTGCCGAGTCCCATTTCACACGGCCCGAACCACACAATCCACAGCACGCGATCCTGGAACACACCCAGCTCCGCACAGCCCCGCGCGACCCGGAGCCCCAGCCACATGTCCCACCACCGGGCTGCCACTCCTCAACAGCCTAGCAAATGTACCAGTGTGAGAGACACTGCTTCTCTTCCTTCTTACTGTCCTGAGCACACGCCCTAGAAATCTGGACTTAGCCATCTCGAAGGCCCCTTCCTGCTCTAAAAACCCCAATCTCCTTCTCATACGTTAGCCTCAAGCTCTCACTATTCACTGAGTCACATAGAGCCTTGGCTTTACATAAGACATCACTGCCCTGAGACCTGGGCAAGCAGGACCCCCATCCCAGGTCTGATCGTCAGGATTCTGGGCTTTGGAGTGCCTTCCCCACAATTTTCTAAGTTCCTTTCTAATTGCTCTCCTTCAGGCCCCTTTCCAATCCCTTACCCATCCCTCACACTCAAGCGTCTGCTGGTGACCAGATGTCCCAAGGCACTCGCAGATTCACACATACGGGGTCATGCTGAAACCCTACGCTGGGTTCCAGTTCCAGGACGGTGGTCTGGTGAGCAGGGGGCTCCCACTGGCTGGTGGGATCACACAAGCCTCGGGGCCAGGAAGGTGATGGCACTCTGATTGCAGGTGATGCCAATTCTCACAGACACCGAGTCCTTGCAAAAATTCTTTCCCCAGGCTCCCATGCACCCTCGGGGTGGTTTTGACAAGAGTCCACATGTCCATATTCTGCCTCCTGGGAGCCACGTGATCACCAAAACCTTCCCCACAGATGGGTGAGACCATTTGCCCTTCACATCAGCCACCGAGGTAAACATTTCCCCCCCTGTTTTGTCACATGAGGAAACTGCTTCAGACAGGTTCATGGGTACATGGCCAGGAAGCAGGAGAGAGCCATTTAAATCTAGGTCCCTTTGATGCCAAAATGTATCCCACCAGGCTGCCTGCTAACCAGAACATTTTCCTCCTGAGCAGGGATCCTGGGGCTGGGGTCACACAGATGGTCATGGCATATTTCTGGGAGCAGGAAGGCTGGTTCTCCCAAGGCCCTGCTTTCTCTTTCTCTCTGACTCGATATTCAGAGCCGCATGCTGGCTTCCCACCTGCACATGCTGCAAACAGGGTGGGATGAAAAGACCCCAGGGTAGACTGGGCCAGTGTCTGCAGAGGCTAAGCTAGAGTCCCGAGCCTGCAGCCCAAGACTTTCTATTCCTGGGATCCTGCCAGAAACGGTGTAGACTAGCTAGGCAGAAGGGAGCCCGTCTATTTCTCTAGCCAGTGCACTTACCCTAGAGGGGTAAGTCCAGACCTCTAGCCTGGTACCAGGAACAGGGCTACAAAAGTAAGCCCTGCAGGGCGCCTGGGTAGCTCAGTCTGCCTTTGGCTCAGGTCATGATCCCAGGGTCCTGGGATTGAGCCCCTCATTGGGCCCCTTGCTCGGCAGGAAGCCTGCTTTCCCTCTCCCACTCCCCTGCTCATGTGCCTGCTCTCGCTATCTCTCTCTCTGTCAAATAAATAAATAAAATCTGAAGAAGAAGAAAAAGAAGAAGAAGAAGAAGAAGAAGAAGAAGCAGCAGCAGCAGCAAGCCCTCCATTCACCATACCACTGCTGCCAACAGGGTTGGTGTCATAGTCCCAAATGCCGTGACCCCGGCATGGAGCCATCTATTCTTCCTGACCCAGCCAGGGAGATGGTTATGAGGCCCTCTCACCATCCATCTGCCCAGTCTCCTGTACGCAATGAGGTCTGCTGTCTATAGAGTTGTACCCACAGCGATTCACTGACAAAGGGAAAGAAGAGAGTCAGAGCAGACGGGACTGCATGGCCCAGGGGGCCAAGTGTGAAAAGCGCTCTCATACTATCAAAGAGGGAAGGACTTGTCAGCAGCCAGGCTCAGATGGCCTTGCCTTTAGCAGGAGCAGAGCAAGGCCTGAGGCTTCCTTCCGTGAGTTCCTATTAATTGAGCCCCTACTATGTGGCAGACATTTTGGAGCCACTGAGTAAAGACATAGAAAGAAGAGAAAGGTCCCTTTTAAGGTTCACAGGAGAAATATGCAAATAATGTAAGAGAAACAACAGAAACATCTTCAGAGGGGCCACAGGGGGGGAAGGCTTCCAAACCTTGTGTTTTCACATCATGCTGGCTGTCTTTGCAAAGAGCTGTGCGTCAGGATTCACTGTTGCTCTATTCATTCATTCTTTTTGAAAAATGCTTTATAGACCAGAAAGCCTCTCAAAAACATCAGTGTGTGAGTGGAAAGCTCTCTAGATGTGGAATCAAAGGACCTGGCTGAATTTGTATTAACGGTAGGACTCGGGCCTCAGTAGGCCTTAGTTTCCTTATGTGGAAGATGTAGATTAAAAAAAAAAAAAAGCCTCTGACCTCTCCCCACCTGACCCCAGGGACCAAGGCCGGAGTCCCCCACCTGCCCTTCCTCACCCAACCTGGCCAGCAGGACGCCTCAGGACCTGCTCTCTGCTAGAGACGGCCCCCATGGCTCCCTGCTTCTCTGCCTGTTAGCTCACACTCACCCTCTTTGAGCTTACTTCCCAATCAGAAAAGAGGGCCGAATGGCACCGTCTCCGCAGGCTGTGGGGAGGAAGCAGTGAAGGTGTGTGAGTTCAGGTGTTTACGGCTGGGAAGCACCACACAAGTGAAAGGAATGATTTGCTCTTTAAAGGAATAAAGCTAACCAAAGAATTCAAGGATCTGTACTCAAGGAACTACAGAACACTCATGAAAGAAATTGAAGAAGACACAAAAAGTTGGAAGAGCATTCCATGCTCATGGATCGGAAGAATAAACATTATTAAAATGTCTATACTGCCCAGAGCAATCTACACTTTCAATGCCGTTCCGATCAAAATTCCACCAACATTTTTCAAACTTTGGAACAAACAATCCTAAAATTTATATGGAACCAAAAAAGACCCCGAATCGCTAAGGAATTGTTGAACAAGAAAAACAAAGCTGTGGGCATCACATTACCTGATTTCAGGATCTATTACAAAGCTGTGATTACCAAGACAGCATGGTACTGGCACAAAAACAGACAAATAGACCAATGGAACACTAGAAAGTCCAGATATGGACCCACAAATCTATGGTCAAATCATCTTTGACAAAGCAGGAAAAAATATCCAGTGGAAAAAAGACAGTCTCTTCAATAAATGGTGCTGGGAAAATTGGACAGCTACGTATAGAAGAATGAAACTAGACCATTCTCTTACACCACACACAAAGGCAAACTCGAAATGGATAAGAGACCTCAACATGAGGCAGGAATCCATCAAAAACCTGGAAGAGAACATAGGCAGTAACCTCTTTGACATCGGCCACAGCAATTTCTTTCAAGACACGTCTCCAAAGGCAAAGGAGACAAAAGCGAAAATGAACTTCTGGGACTTCATCAAAATAAAAAGCTTCTGTACAGCAAAGGAACAATCAACAAAACAAAGAGGCAACCCACAGAATGGCAGAAGATATTTGCAAATGACACTACAGACAAAGGGCTGGTATCCAAGATCTATAAAGAACTGCTCAAACTCAACATCCAAAAAGAAGATGAACACATCAAAAAATGGGTAGGAGACATGAAGAGGCACTTCTCCATAGAAGATATACAAATGGCTAACAGACACATGAAAAAAATGTTCGCCGTCACTAGCTATCAGGGAAATTCAAATCAAAACCACACAGAGATACCACCTTACACCAGTCAGAATGGCCAAAATTAAC
>PITA01006730.1:0-97499 GCA_004023965.1 Spilogale gracilis
AATTCCCAAAAAAAAAACAAAAAAAACAAACAAACAAAAAAAACATGTCTTCATAGCACATCTGAGAGTTTCAGAATCCTAGCATTCATTATTTGTTCACATTAGAATTTAAGGTCCACAGAGAGAGAGAGAGAGAGACTTTGACTATCTTGGTCATTGGTAATATCTCAGTGCCTAAAATAGAATCTGGCACATACTACTCAGTTCACACTGAAACCTACTTCCTAACAGGTATTTTTTTTTTTAAGATTTTATTTATTTGACAGAGAGAAACACAGTGAGAGAGGGAACACAAGCAAGGGGAGTGAGAGAGTGAGAAGCAGGCTTCCTGCCGAGCAGGGAGCCCGATGTGGGGCTCGATCCCGAGTCTCTGGGATCATGACCTGAGCCGAAGGCAGTCGCTTAACCAACTGAGCCACCCAGGCGCCCCTAACAGGTATTTTTAAGAGCAACTTAAAGAAATGTCTACACAGAATACTAGTGATTCTTCATGCTAAGAGATGGTGTTTCTTATTGGTGATACTGGTATTTGCAAAGCATTTATAAAATCAAATAATTAGTTCTGATTTTTTCTCACTAAAAAAAAATAAGACTGTTAATTATGGTATGCTTAGAGAATTCCCTCTTAAAAAGAAAGAAAAGGCAACCCACATGAATCAACTCATTTAATCCCTTCAGCCACGCAATAAATAGATACCGGTCTTTTCCCATTTCATGGACAGGGAAACTGAGGCACAGACCATTTTTTGTAATGTCTCCAACATAATGCAAGCAGAAAGTAAAGAGGTAGGTGTAGAGATCATGAAAGGGGAAAGTACCAGAGGGGAAATCATTGTGGTGAGGAGTGAAATAGGTGGTGGGGATTAAAGAGTACACTTACCACGATGAAAAATAAAATAAATTAAGAAAATTAAATTAAATCAAATTAAAAACAGAAAGTAAAGAAAGCCAGGCTTCCAACCCAGCCATGCTGGCCCCAGAGTGTCCACCCTGGTCACTGTGTGCTGATCGAATCAGAGAGAAAGGGTTCACTGGAAAACATGAGCATTTACAACGATTCTATCTAGGATCTGAGCTCACAGGTTACCCCAGCTGCTTCAACCCTCTCTAGCAAAGAGAAGAAGCAAGGCACAGAGCACCAAGCTTGACCACCAAGAATCATCAAACTCACCGCTGTGCCTCAGCAGCACTGCAGTCCTGACGGCAAGCTCAATACGACTACCCCGCCATCCTGCCTCACAGCCTGCAGAGCAGACAAGATAGTGAATCCAGGATCCAGGGGATGGTAATCATTACCATTTATTCAACATGCACTTCAAGTCAACCCTCGGCTCAGTGCTGTTCCGACATGATCTTTCATCTTCCCACAATTCTATGGGATATAGACTTTCACCTCATTTGAAGGTGAATGAGGTAAAGGAATCCCTCTCATCACATGGGAGAAAGAGGATTTGACCCTGCCACCAGTCATGGTCTCTTCACAGGTCATGGTCTTTAAGTGGTTTTTGAACTCAAGGCCCACATTTGCCTTCCGCATGTAGTCCAGCGGTGTTATTTTGAGTGAGGCCCTCAGCAGCTCTCTGACCTATACTTCAGCATCTATGAATGTGGTGATGATAAACAACAACAATGGGGCACCTTGGTGGCTCAGTCAGTTAAGCATCTGCCTTCAGCTTGGGTCAGGACCTGGGATGGTCCTGGGATGGAGCCCTGCATCGGGCTCCCTGTTCAGTAGGGAGTGTACTTCTCCCTCCCTCTCTCCCCTTGCATGGGCTCTGTCTCCTCTATCAAATAAATAAAAATAAAATCTTAAAAAAATAATAACAATAATATTTTAGCATTCACCCTACCCCACCCTATTCTGCTATTCTCAAGGTTGTTGTAATAAAAATATATGTAAAGTGACTGTTAGTCACTTTAAAACTTACAGTGTCAAAAAGTAAAACAAAACAAACCAAAACAAAAAACCTTGAGTGTCTCCCACTGGACTATTTCTCATCCTACATGTTCAACAAAATAAAATCAGTACAAACCACAAAACCCAAAACTTAAATAAAATCTATTAAAATAGACAATATGTTGATTTTCTTAATTGCAAAACTGTGGGTAAATTAGCTAAAGCTAGACCGTGTCCATTCCCTCAGACCCCACCTTTGCTGATGCTCCAAGCACAAGCTGGTGGTCTATTTGATACGCTTGCACTTGGACACAGGTTTATAAAACGTGAAATGCTCTGATTGTTAGTATCATTTTACACCCAGTTGTCTTTCCCCTAGCTCAAGAGCTCAATATGATGTATCCTTCTAGCTCCATGCAGAGTCAATGCTTAGACATCCCTGCCCAAGGATGTTTCCCTGACTGGCCAAGGCTGAATTAGGTGCCTCTCCTCTGTGTTTCCATAGAATTCTGTCTTTATCCCTGTCACAGTCCATTCTAAGACTTTGGGCATATGATACAGAGGGCAATAAAGGGGAAGAATGCCCCCTGCTGAACCACACCACAGTCTGACTGAAGAACTGGGTTCAGTATTCCAGAACCTAGAAAAGGAAAGAAATATGTGGCCAAAAGCCTCTGCATACCTTCCCCCTGCCTCTATCGCAGTAGCCAGCCAAACTGCCGGGATAATGACCTACCTAGGAGTTTGTGAACATCCCACCTGGGAGAAGAGGAACTCAGTGAGCAGCGTTTGTTTAACAGCCCGGCTCTCCAGAATTCATGTAGAAATCAATGACAGCCAAGCGCAACTTAGCACATCCTAATGGGATGAAACCTCACTAAAAAGGCCAAATGAGCAAAAGGACAATTGAATTTCCAGGGCAGAGCCGAGGCTGAGATAGAACACAGGCAGGAGAAACTCCCCAGGTGCGTTAAGACTGAGGCTGACTAGACAGGAGGTCTAGAGCTTTCAGACCGCTGCAAAACAGGAAGAGGAAAAATCATTAGCGAGACCTGCCAATGACCCCAGCCGCCGCTGAGTGCCTGCCAAGGGCTGGCAGTGAACATCTAGGATGGAGGATAAAGGATGTCATGTTTATGTGAATCCCTTTCCCCAGGAGCACCCCAGACAGGGGAGGATGGAGGGAGAGAGGCACTGGGAGAAAAGGAACCATACCCCGAAGTTGGTGTTGGGAACATGAGGGGCGTACTGGGAAGAGGAATGAGGTGAAACATTCTAATGTTTATAAAATGGGTCGTGGGATCTTATTTGTCTTATGAATACATAATTCTGAGTCAAAGAGTCTGACTAGATTCTAACCCCCCCCCCCCCGCGGTGTCCATGTAGCCTGCCTCACCTTGGCCAACATAACAGACCTCCTCTTCCTTTGCACTTCTCTCTATTCTTGTGGACCCTCTGTTTTCCGGATGTCATGCTCTATGGTTTCTTCTCTTCCCTGCCCCTCGGCACTGAATGAGAGGTCATGGTGATGAATCCACTGACATCTTCTTGCATATCTGAAAATATGTTATTTCACCCTCAGACTTGATTTATGGTTTGGTTGAGGATACAGTTCCAGTTAGAATTCATTTTCCTCAGGACTTTGAAGGATTTCTCTAGTGTTTTCTAACTGGCAGTGTTGTTACTAAGATGCTTGATATCCTTATAACTCTTGATCATATGTGACCTGCAATTTTTTTCCTGTCTGGAAGCTCTTTGAATTCTCTTTTTAGTGCTAATGATCTGCATCTTCTTGTTATCAGCCTTCAGTGTAGGTCTTTTTTCTTCATTTTGCTGGGCATGAAGTAGACCTTATTAATCTGGAAACTTATGGCTGTCAATTAAGGGAAATTATTTGTTCTATGGGATGTTGAAGGGAAAATGTCAAAAATTCTAGATTCCAATTAAAATCTTTTGGAACCTAATCTGAGGAGTAATATCTCATCTGTTGGCCATATTTTATTTGTTAGAGGCTGGTCAGCAAATTCAAGGGGAGGAAATCACATGGGCATGTGAAGACCAGGAAGAGGACCATTTGGAGTCATGTTGGAGGCTGCCTACCACAACTTGCTTAAAAACAGACAAGAGTCATAATCTCTTCACTTCATCTGCTTCTCCTGAGAGTGAAACTATAATCCTGAGTGGCAATATAGGACCTCAGATCTGAAGTAGAGGGCTTTCCTGAGATCCTCTACAGGGAGGAGAATTTTGTTGAGGAAAATACTTGATTTTCTTTTTCCATATATGAAAGTTGACAACACTTGTTGTGTCAGGAAACACAGAGTCAAATACTGCCTGAGTAAATATGGTGAAAATCCATAGTTTGTGTTGCTATGGAAGACATTTTTTCCTAGAACAATAACTACAGTAATTCTCTGAGATGACCTTATCCCACTAAGAGTATTAACAAGAAAAATTACTAATAGGAAAATTAAGGTGAAGATTAGGGTAATTAATCATTCAATTAATTTGAACAAAATATTCATTTGTCTTAATAATTAAGGTGTACAAAGATAAAAGATTACTTCCCCCAAACTGCAAAAATCAATGTATCAAAATTTATTTTCACTTTACCAACAGAGATATTCATTACAAAAGTGATTACTCAAACTCAAATACAGTTATCTCATTTCTCAAAGAAAAGCCCCAAAACCCAGAGAATTAAAATTGGAGTTTTTGAGGCTATTTCCATAACTCCATTACTTCCAGTGGGGAGAAAAACCAGACATTGAACACAACCTAGTTGGTTAATTGAGTTTTTCTCACTTCTTGAATTGATTGTTGCAACCACAGCACCTCTAGATTTCTTCTCCTTATTTATTATATGATAGAGTAATTATTAAAATTTTCCAAACTCCGAGAAAAATGGATTTTGAGGTTTTGGATTCAAATGTATAATTGAATGTCTGTTCTCCCCTCTAACTCTGAGTGTGTGCACACACATGAGTGTGTGTGGTGTGTCATAAATGTGCTGAACTTTATATTAGTTCTCACACACACAAAAAATATTATAACTTAACATTGATTGTTAGGTGCAATATCTGAGCTATTTTGAACTCAAAGGTGAGCAAATGTGACATTTTATTTAAGGGAGTTTGAAATTGGATGGGCCTTGTGTGACACCTTCTCAGTGCCAACAGCCTACATTATCAAATCCCACTCAAACTCACATCTGCAGAAATTAACCAGCTCTGGAAGCAGTTATAATATGGTACAAGACATTCTGACCTTGCTATTAAATTCAACTTTCCTTATATGCTGATGGAGTAGCTTATCATCCATTGGTGATGTTTTCTAACCAACACTGAAATATTATTCCAAAATATGTTCGTTAAAATAACAAAATTTGCATGTTTTAAAAAACAGGCATTTTTTAAGCTCCAATTATGTGTCTGCCACCGATCTAAGCATAAAAGAAAAGAGAGAAGTAATTGAAGTTATAATCTAACAATTTGTGAGTAAAGCATAGCACATACAAGAGAATTTCACAATAGAAGCTATTTGATGTCTATTCATCATGAACATATTCGTTTGGGCTATGAAATCTTAGAAGCACAATTCCTGTTCTATTCAGTATACCACCAGTATCTAACACAGTAACTGGAACAAAAAAGATGGTCAATGGATGGTGAATGAGAAAGTGAATCAAAAAGTAAATCTGTATATGCACCAGAGGCATAATACAGAATCCTATGGGAGTCTCACAGAGGAATATATTCCTATAAGCTAGTGAGGTAAGGAAATGATATATGTAAGACATACAGTGACATAGTTTGAATGTGTCTGCCTTAAAATTCATATGTTGAAACCTAATCTCCAATATGATGGTATTAAGAGTAGGGCCTCTGAGGGTTGGTTAGACCATGAGAGCACAGCCATCATGAATGAAATTGGTGCCCATATAAAAGAGATGCCAGAGAACTCTCTTCCCTCTTCCACCATGTATGGGAGCAGGGACAGGATAGGTGTCTGTGAAACAGAAGTAGGCACCAGACATCAAGTCAGCCAGCACCTTGATCTTGGATTTCTAAGCTTTCAGAACTGTGAGAAAGAAATATGTGTCATTTCCAGGTTATGGCGTCTTTATTATGACAGCCCAGGTGGACCAAGACGTGGCATTTACTCAGCTATTGGAAAAACGAGGAAAACTATGGATATTTTGGTAAGATAGAAAGAAGGCAGAAGTGATGTTGGAGTTCTTTCCCAAGAAAGTATCCTTCACCATCTTCTCCAAATACTCAGACACCAAGAGGTGGTCTTACAAAGGTTACTTGGCTGGGTTGAAATTCTGCTTTTTCATTCCTCCATTCTCATTAACTTCTCTACTCCTATTTGTCATTAATATTCCAGGAAAGCTAACCAAATTTAATGAAATGTGATGATTTAAAGGTATATGAAATGGAAGGGCTTAGAGCACTATTCAGTACATAGTGAGGATTAAATAGGTGGTAGCCATTTGACAGAGACCAGCCAGCTCTCCACCAAAGTCTGTCGATGATTAAAAAAAAAAAAAAAAAAAAAATCTGTCAATTCAAATTACACAGCATTGTGACTGAAAAGAGGCTGTGTAGTCAGAGACCTTTCCCAACCTTCCTGCATGTAGGTGTGACCAAGTGTCTAGTTCTCACCCATAGAATGTGGTTTTGGTTGGGAGGAGACAGAATACAAAGATATCCTCTACACAGATGTTCCCTGGCTTACAAGAGGATGAGTCTTGAAGGACTTGATTGAAATTTGGGCAGAAGTTACATGTTTTTATGAGAAAAGTAAATCATATTCCCAGAACAGTTGGAAGGGGTGGAGTTCATTTATGGCTTGACTCAGCAGGCAGCTGTCTGGGCACTTAAGAATGAAGTAAATCATTTAATTGGAAACTCTGCAGTCACCTTTATGGATGCTACTGCTGGGCAACTGTGGATTCCATCGACCAACTTGCCACATTGGAAGAGGAGATCTGAATCACAATTTTGTGAAAACTTTCCAATGCTGGAGGAAGCGTATCAGCAGGCTAAAGTTGAAAATGATAAAATCTAGTCAATTTGTCAGAAGTCTGCAGACAGTCAAAAATACTACAAAAGTCTGCTGAAAATTACTTCTGTTGAGATAGAAAAAGGATTCATGACTCTTTTCTTGCAAACATATATAGCATCAATGATGAAACTTCTGGAAAGATACCCTCATTGATTTGAGGATAAAGGAAATGAAATCACGAATTCAACCTCAAAAGAAAGGGTCCTGAAAATATCTAGTGTTTCATAAGACAAACCATCCTCACATAGCAAAAAGCATAATGAAATAATGAAAATGAATACTCAGTTTGTCTCTTATTCCTTTATAATTTAAGGTTTTCAGCACTATTCCTATGAAAATAAAAGTCAAAATCAGGGGCGCTTGGGTGACTCAGTCAGTTGAGCATCTGACTCTCAGTTTCAGCTCAGGTCATGTTTTCAGGGTCATGGGATTGGCTGAGCATAGAGCCTACTTAAGATTCTCTCTCTCTCTCTTTCTCTCTCTCTCTCTCTCTCTCTCTCTCCCTCTACCCATCCCCCCCACTGTATGTACACACCACACTCTCTCTCAAAACAGATAAATAAGCCTTCTTTAAAAATCAAGATCAAATGGATATCAAAGATACCTGTACATTGTTATTTCAATATGCTCTCTACAATCTCACCACCTCATTATAACTAAACCAAACCAAACTGATACTAGTACAATTTTGGTCTCTGTCAATCTTTTTTCAGAAAGTAGAGATAATTTTTGCATGGAAAAAAAGGAGTGAAAAATTATAATTCTTAGAAAAAGTTTATTTCTATTCTTCATTAGGAAATAAATTTCCAATCAACTGCTTTCATCATACAAATAGAGGTTTTGTTTTAGGAAGCAGAACCAGGCCCTAATTAAACTGGAGTCTTGCATCCCTTTGGATTTCAGAGTGAATGTGGACTTATGACGCGATGTGTCTCTTACCCTGAAACTAGAGTGTTTACTGCAGTTTTCCTATCACTGTACCAGCATTGTATCATGGGTGTGTCAGGGGCAGATAGCTTGCCCTTAGCGTCAAGATTTTCAGCTTCAAAGAAACTATAGCCAAGAAAAGAAATCTGTGGAACCACGTCTACACATGCATCTGATTTAAAGGATAAGCTCCTTTATCTGGAGCTGGAAACGCAGGCCCAGTGGACAGACTCTGGGAGGGGGTTGGAAAAGGGTAGACATATTTTACAAATGGAAGGATCAAAATTATTTGTAGCCAAAGGGAAGAATAGGGTGGTTCCAAAACGTGCCAACACTTGTTCACCTTATTCCCATGGGAGGAACCATGCCTGGTTCTCTGGGGACATTCACTTTGAGGGAAGTAAGCTACCATGTTAGAAGTCCAGTTTCCCTGGGACTGACTGTAAAGGGGAAAGGTAGGCATTCTGGAGGGCAGCCTCGCTGAACTCTCTTCCCAGAGCCAGCAACAATGACCAGTCACATACGTGAGTCCTCTTGGAAGTCCGATCTTGTTAGGCATTTCAATGAGCCATTCCAATGAATGACTACAACTAATGAAAGACCCCAAGTAAAAATGATGCATCTAAGCCATCCTCAAATTCCTGAACCCTCCCTACCAAGTTGTGAATTAAATAATTATTTTAAGCCACTTAGTTTTGGAGTAATTCTAAACAAAGCAGTAGAAACTAGAACAGCAAACAGAAAATGTGCTAATCTCAAAGAAAAATAAGTATACTGGAACAATAAATGAGGCTCATAGAGTCAAATGGACAGAAACCAACGCATATTCTTGGAGACAAGTATAACAAACTACTTAATAATCTCATCTGGGTCCTCCAACCAGAATGAAGGTCTTTAGCTTGGGCTCCTAGAGCAAAATACCATAGACCGAGTCGTTCACATAATACTCATTTCTCACAGTTCTGGAGGCTAGAAGTTCAAGGTGAATGTGTTAACACAGCCAATTTCTGGGGTGAGGGCTTGATTCTTTTCTTCTAAATAGGTGCATCCTCACATGAAGGAGAGCAGAGAGAGAAGGAGCTCTCTAGTATCTCTTCTAATCTCATTATGAAGGCTCTATTCTCATTACTTTATTACCTCCCAAAGCCCCACTTCCAAATGCCATTACTTTGAAAATTAGAACTTCAACATATGAATTTGGGGAGGGGACAAAGACATGCAGTCTATAACAGAATGATTACAAAAAAAAAGTTTTTCCTCTTTTTTCCTCACCTGACTCAAACATTAAAGACCTCAATTGGCCTACTTTTTGGCCATTGTCAACATCTTGGACAAAACAAAGGCATAGTATTTATATTTGTAATTCCATTGTGTCAGTTACCTATTGCCATTATAATGTTATATAATAATGATAATAAACACTCATGAGTCTCAGTGGCATAGAGCTACGGGTTTATCACACAAGCATCTAGGGTTAGCTCAGAGTCAGCTAGGAAACACTTATCAGCTGAAATTGTTCACATGTCTACCATTAGCCTGCTGTTGGGTGAACTCTGGTGGCCTCAGCTTTATATGTATCTTTTCTACATGTGTTTCATTTTTCATCAGGCTAGCCCAAACATTTCCTTATGTTCACACAGACACAGGAGAAAAGACAGAAATACTCAAGGTCTCTTTATGCCCAGGTCTCTGTATGAAGGTGGTACACCTTCACCTCCACCATATTCTGGAGGGAAAACTCATATTGAAGGGATAGGGAACATATACTCCATCTTTTCTGTGACAGGAACTGCTAAGTCACATGTCACATGGCAAACAGGATGGATACAGGGGCAGGGGGAAAATGTTCAGACCATCAGAGCAACCTCTATGAAGGCTATATGTAGTAGGGGAGAAAGAATTTACCAGAAGGAGTCCAAACTGCCAAAAGGAGGTTTAGGTTAATTCTGAGAAACCAATTTAAAAAACAAGTTTTATACAAAATATTGCATGCATGTATGTATTTAGATTTCTTTTACTAGGGGCACCTGAATGGCTCAGTCACTTAAGTGTCTGCCTTTGGCTCAGGTCATGATCCCAGGGTCCTGGGATTGAGCCTGCCTATTTCTCCCTCTCCTGCTCCCCCTGCTTGTCCTTTCTCTGTCAAATAAATAAGTAAAGTCTTTAAAAAAATAAAAATAAGTTTATTTTACTGAGTAGTCTAAAATTTTCATCAGACTCTTATGTCAGTTTTAGAGTCAAAAGAACAACATTACAGGGGCACTTGGGTAGCTCAGTAGGTTAAGTCTCTGCCTCTTGGTCTGGGCTCAGGTCATGATCTTGGGGTTCTGAGATGGAGTCCCATCAGTCTTTGGGCTCAGCAGGGAGTCTGCCTGAGATTCTTCCCCTCCATCTGCCTTTCCCCTCTCATGCTTTCTCTAAATAAATACATCAATAAAACCTTTTAAAAAGTGTGTGTGTGTGTGTGTGTGTGTGTGTGTGTGTGTGTGTGTGTGTACACATAGTGGCAGTTCAGTCCCAATACTTGACCGAACCTGCACCTCCTGGGCCTCAAACTCTATAAACTGTAGGTGTTGCATAGCTACTTAACATTTATTGAGTAGGGTTTCCCATTATTTATCCATTCTTAGAAGGCCCCCGTGGACATATAATTTCCTGAGATACTAGTGTTTAGTCCTCATATATCCAAAAATTCAGAGTAGCCAGATTAAAAGGGCAGACATGAACCTGAAACCAGGCAATCAAAACCTGTCTCAACCACTTACTAGCTGTGTGAATTGAGCAACTTACTTAACCTCTCTGTGCTACAGTTTCCCCTGTCTATAAAACCGAAACAGTAAGAGTAGTCTCCATCCCTCAGGTTGCTGAGAGGTAGAAATCACAGTCACTGCTGGAACTTTTCATCCTAGCAACATGGCTGAAATCCAGAGACAGGTTGCTGACACCATAAGGCGAGGATCTTGTCATGCCCGACACCCTGCCTCTCGCCACCCCTCCAGTGCTGGTGGCTCTGTATCAGAACACCACTATGTGGAGACCAGAACCGTGGCTGGAGTTGATGACAGGACAGGGAAGCTATGGACAGCCGACCTCGGCTTCACTCCACCTTCCAAATCTCAGGTGAGTGCATCATAGTGCTGGAAATAAATTGTGTTCACAGTTGAAGATGCAAAGAAGCCCACAAAACACAGAGTTCTTTTCGGCCTTAACAATCTCTGAGGTAGACAAAGGCAACAACCTCCAGAAGACACACTCAGATTGCCCAAGGGAAAGGGAGGGAGGTAGAACCTTAATTCCCTAGGGTGTTGATTGTAGAAGCCATGAAATCAAGGGGACAGTGAAATTTCCTCATAGGAGAGGACAGTTTTCTGTGGCTCCCAAACAGAAGCAACCACACCACCACCACCACCTCGGAAAACAGAGGTGTAAACGCCACTCAGGTAGACACTCCCTCATCTTCAAGAGGCATTAAGCATGTTTAACCTCAGGACTAACCTATTACTAAAATCTTAATACCATCCTCAAAGACACTGATAAGAAATTCATGAGAGGATGAATAGGAAGGCAGTTGTTGCAATGATACCAAAGCTATTGAAGTCCATGGAGGATCCCTCTGAATTTCCAAGGGCAGGAAATGGGCCCTGCATGGTGCCTGACCCAGGATCAGATGTGAGTACGTATGTATAGACTGTACCGACAAGAAAGTACAATTCTACTGTGAATGATGATGCCTAGAAGTCTGGGGATTAAGAAACAGAAGAAAGTAAAGAGAAAGAAATTCCTTTACCAAAGCCAGAGTGGAAAGGACATCTATTTTGCGTCTGTGGAGAACTGGACTTCATCAAAAACAGAAGAAGGAATTAGCAGTCCTTGCAATGAGAAGTGAACATACAGAAAGAAACAACATGTTGCTTTCTCAGATTCAATCACTATTGAAAACATTTAGGCTTCTAATTCTATGTCTACTTACGTATTCACTTATTTCATAAATTTCTGAACCCCATCTTTGTAAATGGCAACCTTCAGAATTAACAGGACAGGCAAATTGGCCTCATTTGCTGCCTTAAAAGCTACTATTTTATCGACTTCTTTTTTTTAAGATTTTATTTCTTTATTTGACAGAGAGAGAGATCACAGGTAGGCAGAGGAGCAGGCAGAGAGAGAGGAGGAAGCAGGCTCCCCACCGAGCAGAGAGCTCCATGCGGGCCTCGATCCCAGGACCCTGAGCCAAAGGTAGAGGCTTTAACCCACTGAGCCACCCAGGCGCCCTATTTTATCAACTTCTGAAAGATACTAAAGAATCTTATTAGAGTCAAGGAAATTCCCCAATTTTTATGGGTTTTTTTGCCCCTAGAATCAGACGATGTGCCAAGTATGGGACAATAAGTGTAATAAAGACAAGATTTCCTGAACCTCTACTCCACCTCTCACTCTGCTGGGCTCTAGACATAAGACATCTTTAAAGAGACAATCTACATCAGTGGACCTGTGTTCATGCCACACTATCACAAGGATAGCTGTCATTTATCCCCTCTGAACTACAATGTTTTCACTTCTTTTTTGTTTGTTTTTTTTTTTTAAGATTTTCTTTATTTGACAGAGAGAAACACAGCCAGAGAGGGAACACAAGCAGGGAAAGTGAGAGAGGGAGAAGCAGGCTTCTTGAGGAGCAGGGAGCCGGATATGGGGCTGGATCCCAGGACTCTGGGATCATGACCTGAGCCGAAGGCAATGGCTTAACCAACTGAGCCACCCAGGTGCCCCAGTGTTTTCACTCCTAAAAGAGTAAAGCCCCTGAATCTTTCTATAGGGCTCTTGCAATAATATATTCAAAAGCAAAATGTGAGATGTATAATGTGTTACCACATTGAAAGGTTATTGATTCTTAGCAATTTATAGAGTTTTAATTATTGAAATACTCAGTTACTATACTAAAACATAAATATTTCTAAAATACAAATTTGAAT
The DNA here is from genome assembly GCA_004023965.1 of Spilogale gracilis. Classification (NCBI taxonomy): domain Eukaryota; kingdom Metazoa; phylum Chordata; class Mammalia; order Carnivora; family Mephitidae; genus Spilogale; species Spilogale gracilis. The sequence continues at coordinate 12,862 of PITA01006730.1, forward strand.
ATCTGAAAATGACTCAGTTTGATGAATTTTCAAATATTTAACATAGGAAATATCACTGACATGTCAGAGGATACAAAAAGAAATGAGTATGGGGGTCCTGGGTGGCTTAGTCTTTAAGCGCCTGCCTTGGCTCAGATCATGAACCCAGGGTCCTGGGACTGAGCCTCACACCAGGTTCCTGGGTCAGTGAGAAGCTGCTTCTCCTTCTCCGACTCCTCCCAATTGTATTTCCTCTCTCATTGTCTCTCTCTGTGTCAAATAAATAAATAAAACCTTAAAGAAAAAAAGGAAATGAGTATGATAAAAAGTAAAATTAAAAATCAGAAACCTTGGGGCGCCTGGGTGGCTCAGTTGGTTAAGCTACTGCCTTCGGCTCAGGTCATGATCCCGGAGACCCGGGATCGAGTCCCACATCGGGCTTCCTGCTCGGCGGGAAGCCTGCTTCTCCCTCTCTCACTCCCCCTGCTTGTGTTCCCTCTCTGGCTGTGTTTCTCTCTGTCAAATAAATAATTTTTTTTTTTTTAAATCAGAAACCTTTCTAGAATTTATACTTGAAGTCTAATAGTTATGCTACAAATATCTTTTAAAATTAGCAACAGTTTCTAGTACTCTCTTTAAAAGTAAAGGATTCTTCACAATAACTTTTATGGAAATTATCACTTTTCTTAAGCTGATAAAGACTCAAAGCAGATAGATAAAATATCTCTAGAAAAAGAAAATCAAATTATATGCGTTATAGACTTCAGACTTGTAGAGAGCAAATCAGATCTGGCTTGTCTACAGCAATTACAAATCATGGAGTAGAATTCGGAATTACCAAAGCTTTGACTTTAGTGTCTCCTTAAAGTACTGCTTTACAGGGTGCCTGGGTGGCTCAGTGGGTTAAAGTCTCTACCTTCGGCTCAGTCATGATCTCAGGGTCCTGGGTTCGAGGCCGGCATTGGGCTCTGTGCTCGGTGGGGAGCCTGCTTCCTCCTCTCTCTCTGTCTGCCTCTCTGCCTGCTTGTGATCTCTCTCTCTGTCAAATAAATAAATAAAATCTTTAAAAAAAATAAGTACTGCTTTACAAAAAAAAATAAACAAAGAAAAAATCCAACAGCTGCTCACAACAAATGATTCTGCAAAATATAATTTGTCGGTCTCTGAATACCAGACTCCATACTGATTTTGTCCAACAAATCTTCCTAGGTTATGATGCTTGCAGAAGAACTAGTATCATTTACATTGTCCAGGGCAGGTGTTCTTTTAGATGCAAATGTAATGACTTTAACATGAAAGAGAAACAGGCAAAGGTTTGTTTATCATAACTCTAATAACTGGTGATGGAAAAGCAAATGATAATTTTAGTGAGACCATCTCACCATGGTCTAAAATATCAGAAAGGAAAGCTGAAATTAAGAATTAGTGCTGCTGGGCCCCTGGGTAGCTCAGTCGTTAAGCACCTGCCTTTGGCTCAGGTCATGATCCCAGAGTCCTGGGATAGAGCCCCGCATTGGGCTCCCTGCTCCGTAGGAAGCCTGCTTCTCCCTCTCTCACCCCCTGCTTGTGTTCCTTCTCTAGCTGTGTTTCTGTCAAATAAATAAGTAAAACTTAAAAAAAAAAAAAAACAAAAAAGAAGAATTAGTGTTGCCGGGTGACTGGGTGGCTAGTTGGTTGAGCAACTGCCTTCAGCTCAGGTCATGATCATGGAGTCCCAGGATGCAGTCCTACACTGGGTTCCCTGATCAGCAGGGAATCTGCTTCTCCCTCTGACCTTCCCTCTCTCATGCTTGCTCTCTCTCATTCTCTCTCTCAAATAAATAGGTAAAATTAAAAAAAATTTAAAAAAGAATTAGTGCTGCCAGAGGATTATGGCTTACGCCTCTATTTTTATTTTGTCATAATTAATAATTCCACATGATTGCCTAGTCTCTCTCCTCTTAAAATCTTCCTTTGCCAGTTCCATTATGTGAGATTTTCCTATTCTAAGAGTGTTGGTGAAACAGAACATAGTCTTCCTAAGCTTCCCTTCCTTTCTATCTCTTTGTTTAAAGCATCTACCACCATAAAGAAAGTTAAAATCCGCATGGGGATATGACAAAGCTTTGAAATCTGTGGTCCCAGTCCCCCTTGAGCAGTCATGCATGGCTCCCACTTCCTCTGGTGACCTGGCTCCTCTGTTCATCCGCCCAACCCTAAGGTCGGTGGCAGCTTGCCATAATTGCAATTCTTGAGGTTCTCTTGTCTTCTGGTTCTACTTCTTAATGCTTTCATAAATACATGTAATAGATTCCTTTTTAAAAATTAGCTAACGTGACTTTTGCTGGCAGATCAAATCCTCTCTGATAAGGGAGGATATACTGGCGATTCTTCATCAAAGGCCTCAACACGGTCACTGAACTACATGATAGCAACATTTCCCATACCTCTGGTTCTGATGAAAAGGAAATTACAGAAAAACCCTAAGAATGTCAGTGAGGGGGTTACTTCCCAGAAGATCAAAAGACCCACATTTGGAGCTTCAAATTTCCCTCTGGGATGTGCTGCTACCAAAGAATGGCTTAGTTAACCCAACTCTCCAATAGCCTCTTACTTTGTGATGTGTACCATTTTGTTCTCTTAATTTCCTGTAATGTGATAAGAAAAGTAGTTCCAAGCTTCACCTCCACCCCTAGAACATGAGAACCTGGTCTCTAAATTCTTCCTACATAGCAGTTCTGGGGAACCCTTTAGATTCAATTGGAGAGCAAGGTAACTATGTCACTATTTACAGAGCTTTAGATTTAGTCTTTCCCTGAAACCTGTTTCTTCTGCAGCCTCTCTATTGACATTTATGGCAATTTAATCTATTGACATTTATGGCAATTCAATCCTATCCATTCCTCAGTTCCAAATCCTTAGTATCATTTGTAATGCTCTCTTTCTGCCATGCCCTACCTCTAAACCATCACCAAATCCTCTTAACAAGATTTCTCATATCCCTTCTGTCCCAGCATAATCCAAGCCACCATCATATCCTGCTTGGAAAATTGCAATAGACTCCAAAGGGATGACTCTGCATTTATTCTTGTACTCCTATAATCTCTTCTCAACACAGCAGCTAGAAAGACCCTTCAACAGTAGCGACCGCATTATGTTATTCCTCTACTTGAAATCCTCAGGTAGCTGCTCAGCATGCTCAGAGGAATTTCAAAGTCTTTATCATAAGATCCAGAATATCAGACATAATCTGGACTCCCTTCTCCTTTCTGTCCTCATCTCCTACCCACTGACCCTCTTTCAAATTCCATTATGGCAGCATGGGTACCTTCACTGATCTTCAGACATGCACAAAATTTCCACTCTTCCATAATTATTATAAGAACACATTCAAGAAAGAAAGAAAGAAAGAAAGAAAGAAAGAAAGAAAGAAAGAAAAGAATCAAGATATAAAGGAATACAATTATTTATTAGAACATAAAAATTATAAAAAGTGGTCACTGCCAGGTACAAGTATTTCAAGCCTTCTGTACAAGTTTGCCTCCTATCCTCTGATCAGGATCCTAGTGCTTTATCTCAGTGTCTCCAAGCTTTATCTTCTCCACTTTCATCACTCATTCCAGCTTGAGTTCAACTCTGTCTGAATCTCAGCTTGGGCTGTAGATGCCATCTTTCATATCTTTCTTTGCTCCATGATTCTCTTCCTGAGGGCAGATCACGCTGCCACCCTCATGCCCAATTACAGATGTAAATAACAGATTTAAAATAGTAGACTAAGCCCCCACTTTTAAAACAATTATTGAACAGCCAAAATAAAGAGAACAAAGGAAGATATCAGTACAGATCCATATTGGAAATGATCGCAGGACTGTGTTTTGGAATATCTTCAGCTTGAATTAAGCTCCATGGAGACACAGCATTATATGGCCCTAACCCATGTCTTAAGCACATTAAGAACCTGGAATGGGGTAACATTTGAGCCCTTTGGGCTGAAAGAAAAAGAAGGCAGGGAAATCATAATGCCATAGAACTATTTATTGCCCGCAAGACCTAAGAACTTAATATAAACATAGATAGCATGGAGGTAAATGAATAAGATGTGTATTTGTGAAATATGGATTTCTAGAAAACAGGTGCACAAAAGGCAAGAAATTCTTTCAACATCCTCCTATCCCAGCCTGTTAGCAAAGGAGGCCAAAATATAAGCCTCCAGGATTCCCATCCCCATTGTTCTTGCCCCCCCCCCCATAGAGGCTGTAGTCACGTTAGTTAAATTGGGGAAACAGGATAAACTCTGGGTCTCTCCCTCTCATTTAAGGGGTAAATACTCCTGAATATAAGGCATTATGTGGTACATTTAACAAAATTTTAGAAAACAGAACTGGATTTAGTCATAAAGGTGGCTCCTAGACCACTCCCTCTCAATGTTTCAGACTCAAGTAAATAACCGACAGGGCCTGTATCTCAGAGGAGAAGGTAAAGAGAGTCAGAGAAGAAAAAATGGAGTCAAGGAGACTTACTTCATTATTTCTCAGCACAGAAGCCTGAATGGAGTCTCCATTTTTAGCATAAGCAAGTAGAGGAAGGAAAAAACAAAAGAAAGGAAGGAAAATGGAGAGAACAGAGAAGATGAAAGAAAGAAAAAAGAATAATAACAGAGGGAGAGACAGAGAATGAAACTCAGCAAGCATTTAGATCTACCTTTTTATGCCACAGACCCTTTGTAAGGCTACAGATCTTTTCTTATATTATTTTTAAATGCATGAAATGACATACATAATCATATTGTAAATACAGTTACCAAATATTAAAGCAACAAATTTGTGATGAAAATATATATACTTCCTTATTAAATAACAATATATGATGATAAGTATGATAACCATAGTTTCAAAATAGTGACAGACAGGGGTGTGTGGCTGGCTCAGTCAGTAGAGCATGTGACTTAATCGCAGGGTTGGGAGTTCAAGTCCCACATTGGATGTGAAGCCAACATAAAAAAAAAAAAGTAACAAGAGACAAAGCATTTCAGGACCTCAATAACTGTAATGCAACATGAAAACTGCTGTGATTTCTATTGATGACAAGGTCATATTAATGTTAATATGTGATAATAATGTCATATTAATATTAGATGGTACAGTCAGCTAATATGACTGAAGGATGTTGCCTAAATTCATAATGAAAGACCAGTTCGATTTTAGTCAGACATCAATGAAATTAAAGATACAATACTTTCCCTATTCAGGTTCATAGTACCTCAGCATTCTGTTCAAGAGTCCTTTGGGAGTCCATGGACCTCATAATCAGAGCCCCTATAAAAATACATAAACCAAGGAACAAAAGAAAATTTCTTATGTATGTCTCACACTGAAACTAACTGGAAAAAATATCAATGAAAACAATTGCTTCAAGAGTTTCCTTTATGTTACTATACACAATGTTCAAAACCTTCACTCTTCCCTAAAAAGAAAAGAAATACAACTTTGCTACTTGATGGACAGCCCAGTTTAGTCACTTTGAGGATTGCTGTTACAAGGCTAAGCCATTGATTTCATTACACAGCATTTGTCATTTTGAGTGGTTTGGGTTTGGTTCTTATCTGTTTGCTATAAGCTATGGAATGGGAACAAGATACCTGCCTCACCAGAGAGGTTGCTGCTCCTGATACATAGTAAATGAATACTCAAGAAAAGTCAGTTCCCTTCCCTTTTCATTCCCTGAACACCAGTGAGATCACTGGACCAGCCAGGTTTCTAACAAAATTTCTGCTCCCTCGTCACAGGATAAAAATGTGAGAACTGACTGAAACAATTTTCATCTTCAGTACTTAAACTAAAGCATAATGCTATAGCAATCTTAGATCGCCCTGGACATTTAATTCCTGAATACTGACATTTTACCTTTGGAGAAATGAATTTTTATAGGGTTCATTTTTTTCCTGAATAGAAAATCATATTTGTATTTTTAATATGAATTACTTCTACCCAAAGAGATCTTTTAAAATGCTGACAAGAGATTCTAGAAACACTTAAAATCCAAGGCTGAACCAGTTCCAGCATGCATTAAAATAATGGTGGAAGGAGATGAACTGAAAGGACCACTTTCTCCTGTCTGGAATTGTATACAATCCTTTTAAAGTCAGGGGTGTGGACAATCTCAGGGGCTTAAGGATAATTCTCAATTTGGCAAGGGAATTTCCTTGAGGCAGGAAACACTAGCCCAAAGTGTATTCATGTATTTATGAAAGTAGTTACATCACTGTGGTTTGGGGAATGATTTTAAAGCTTAGGAAAATGTGAAATTAATTTTTGATGTCTTTGTTCTAGATTCCTCTTCAAATCCCTGCTTTGCTCATTCACACACACAAAAAAAAATTTCTACTTCCTTTTGCTAGAATCATGCTCTTTTTTCTGAATATTTGTTCAAATTTAAATTCTTCTTCCAAATGTATCAAGTCTGCCTCATGTGTCAGATGCTGTGCTAGGAACTTGGGATATAAAGTGGAATAAGAGAGGGTTATTCCCATCAATGCATTTAATAAGCCAAACAGCCCACCTCAAAATGAATTGCAATACGTCCCTAGATGTATCAGAGAGATAACTGTACTCTCCTGTTTATTGCAGCATTATTCATAATAGCCAAGACATGGAAACAACCTAACTGTCAGTCAACAGATGAAAGGTTAAAGATGGTGGGTATGTGCGGGTGCGCACAGACGCGCGCACGCATACACACACACAAAATGGAATGTTAGTCAGTCATGAGAAAGAAAATTCTGTCATTTGCTGAGGACATTATGCTATTATATCACTTAAATGTGGAATCTTGAAAAAGGAAAATTTATCAAATCAGAGAGTAGAATGGTGGTACCAGAGATGGGGGTTTAGAGGGATTGGAGAGTGGTTAGAAATTTGCAAGGGTACCAACTTGCAACTAGTGGATAAGTCCTAGGGATCTAATTCCCAGAATAGTGCTTGTAGTTCACAGGACTGCATTATAAATGTCAAAGCTTCTAGGAGACTGGATCTTAACAATTCTTATCACAAAAAAAGAATAATTATGTGACAGAGGTGTTCACTAATGTTACAGTGGTAACATATTACAATATATAAATGTATCAGATCCACCCATGATACTCCATAAACTTATATGTTACACATTTACCTCCATGTTGTAAGTCAATTATATCTCAATAAATGAAAATTAATTATCAACAAAAGTGTTTACCTAAAAAAAAAATAATAAATCCAGGGTGCCTGGGTGGCTCAGTGGGTTAAAGCCTCTGCCTTTGGCTCAGGTCATGATCTCAGGGTCCTGGAATTGAGGCCTGCGTTGGGCTCTCTGCTCTGCAGGAACCCTGCTGCTTCCTCCTCTCTCTACCTTCCTCTCTGCCTAATTGTGATCTCTCTCTCTCTGTCAAATAAATAAAACCTTTTAAAAAATTTAAAAAAATAAATAAATCCAGGGACTGGAGAATAGATAAAGAAAATGTGATATAGACAATGAAATATTATGCAGCCTTAAAAAGAAGACAGTCCTGTCATATGTTATAGCATGGATGATCCTTCAGGACATTTTGCTGAGTGAAATAAGCCAGCCACAAAATGACAAATATTGAAATACTTATATGAAGCATCCAAACCAGGCAAACTCATAGGAACAGACAAGAGAAGGGTGGTTGCTGGGGCTGGGGGAAGGGGAGGTGGGAAATTGTCATTCAATGGGTAGAGAGTTTCTCTTATGCAGGAAGGGAGGATCTTGTGTGTCTGTTGCATAGCCATGTGTGTGTTGATCTTGTACTGCACACTTGGATATTGTTGGGTGATTTTATGTCATTTATTTCCTGCTACAATAAAAAATAACATGCCTTTGCAATAGAGCAGGCAGCACTGCTAGAGAAATCATGAAGATGTAGGCTGAAGTGTGAGCCCAGTGGAGGGAGCATGAAGGGCTACTTGGAAATCAATCATGGACGGCTTCTCAGGGGATGAAAATTTAGGATGAACTTTCACTGATTAGTAGAAGCCTGCCAGGCATAAAGATGGGAAGGGAAAGGGCCCAGGTAAAGTCAAAGAAGCATGAGGCAGTGAGGACCTTGGGGACCCTGCAAGGAACTCCAGAGGACTGGTGCGGAGTACCAGGTGCTGCTAAAGAGGGGCTCTGCTGAGTTGGAGAGGAGGCCTAGGTATGGGGACAGGTGCACTGAGTGGAGACGTTCTCCTTGGAAATGTGATGCATGAGAGAGCTCAAACCTTGGTATCTTAGCTCAGGCTGCTGTCACAAAATACCACAGACCAGGAAGCTTACACAATAAACATTTGTTTTTCATAGTTCTGGAGGCTGAGGAGTCTAAGATCAAGATACCCTCAGACTGAGGGCCTATTTCTTGGTTTGAGGACAGCCCCCTTCTCCCTGTGTGCTCACATGTTTTGTTTTTGTTTTTGTTTTTTTGTTTTTTTTTTTTCTAAGATTTTATGTATTTGACAGAGAGAAACACAGCCAGAGAGGGAACACAAGCAGGGGGAGTGAGAGAGGGAGAAGCAGGCTTCCCGCAGAGCAGGGAGCCCGAAGTGGGACTCGATCCCAGATCTCCGGGATCATGCCCTGAGCCGAAGGCAGTTGCTTAACCAACTGAGCCACCCAGGCTTCCCCCTGTGTGCTCACATGAAAGAGAGAACAGGGTTCTGTTTCTCTCCTCCTCTTCTTTAAGGGCACTAATGCCATCATGGGGGCCCCATCCTCATGACCTCATTAGAAGCTAGCTAACTCCCAAAGGCTGCACCTCCAAATGCATCAATTTGAGGGTTAGGCCTTCAACATAGGAATTTGTGGGGCGCAGGGACACAACATTCAGTCTGTAATCCTTGGCTTCATGGACAGCAGGCAGTTAATGCAGTAAGTCTACAAGAAAGACCACTAACCACACAGTTCAGGAAAGCAAGCAGAATGTCACTCCCAGATCTGTGTGACAAATAGTGTGGGATGGGAAGGGTATCTGAGATACCAGCGTTGTGGGGCAGTTAGGAGTTTGGGCTCTAGATTCTGACTGAGGTGGGCTCAAATCCTGGCTCTCTGACTCCTGTTCGTTGTGTGTCCTTATGAAATTCATGTCATGCCTGAGACTGTCAGGTTCTTCATCTGTGAAATGGGGATGAAAATAATAATACCTACCTCATAAGGAATCTTGTAGACCTAAATAAGGAATGCGCAGCCCAGAGCCTAGTGGAAAATAAACATTCAATAATCATCACTACAGTTGTTTATTATTATTATTATTATTATTATTATTATTATTATTATTAAATGACCCAGAAATTGCAAGCCACTCAAGGAGAACCACCAAAAGAGGTTAGGTCACAAACTGACCTGTAAGTAGGATAGATATTTGGTACCAATCATGTTTTTGAAGTTATTGATGACAAAAACCCAGACACAGGATATGAACACAGCCATACACCCCAAAACAAACTTCCGAGTAGAAAAATGAAGTAAATCCACTCTAGTGTGAACTGCCTTAGTAAAGTGCTCATTTGCATAGATTTTCACTGTTATAGTAACAAATGTACCGAAGAAGATATCCAATAAAATGTTAAGACAAAACACAAAATATGTGTCACCATTGTTTAGATTTTTTAAATATTTAGTAGTTCATCCAGTTCATTTTAGTTTGTTTTTTAATTGGCACAATTTTATTTTCCCCTCCTTACATAAAGCATATCCAAGAAATGCACTATCCAAAGTAATTTCATTACTGGAAGAACATTCATTAAAATGTTTGTGAATTCCCATGGTTTTACATAATTTGCACTTGGTTGAAAACCTTTCAGAACTAAAGCATCTCCAATTTGAGAACAGTAAACACTCTAAAACCCGTTCCCACCTTGCTTCTTCTGGATAAGGAATGCTTCTCAATGGGCAAGAAGTCTACCGCCCTAGCCCAATTTTGATCCAGACAAGCTGGGCTCATGCAAACTGTGGTCAGACACCGACGCCCGGGCTTCAGAGCCAAAATACAATTTGAAGACAGAGTTTGGGATAAAGAGGAGCAAGAGCCTTATTGCTTTGCTGTGCAAAGGAAGCCGTAGCAGGCTCTGGCCTTGGAAAAACTGCAAGCCCTCTCCCCTCCCCCACCACCTTCCTCCTCCCAGGAAGCGATGGGGGGCCTGTTGTAGGGAAATACAGGATCTAGCTGGTTTTGAAAGGAATGGTGCACTTGCTGTCCACTTCCTTTGTCCTGTCTTCAGGATGGTGCTACATTCCTGAAACAAAAGGCAAAGAAAGAGGAGGGGAGGCTTGCAGAAGAGATGAAAAGAGTTACTTTAAAATCGAGCTTCACTGAAGCATTAGTGCAGCCATTTTGATTTCTGGTTAACTTTATGTATTCCAGTGGTTTCTTCTCCCTGCTGTCACACCTTCCATGTCTATGAAAAGGTGGGTGCTGTACTCATCTGGCTGCTTCCTGCTGGCCAGGAGCGAAGTCAAGGGATTTTTACTATGGAAAGCTTATACTTGTTTTTTCTCAGATTAAGATCTCTGACTCTTAAGGTAGATAGAGTGTGTTTACAGACATAAAGCATATAACAAAAGATGAGCTTTAGTAGTACATATACTCCTGGGACCAGCAACAAAAGGGTTAGAACAAAAAAAAAAAATGCACAAGAGGATAGATTCAAGCCCACCTGGGATCCATAAGAGCTAAGAACCAGTCAATGAGACCTGCACTCATTCCCCCCAAAATAGAAGTTTGATGACCTAGAGATTATTATATAATATGTTGTTGCCAAATTTTTTCCACACTAGTTTCAAACTGGCAAGAAATATTTATATATGCACAGTAGAATGTATTTGCAATGGCATAGACACCCCCCTTGCTGGGCCAACATATAATCTAAGGCCATGCATTTCTAAATCACTTCATGAGGATAATGAATTATTCTGACCCTAGACCTCACCACCTGGGATTGGGAAAACCTCAGTAGCAGTCTAGCATCCATTAGGGACTTGGGAAAACTCTTTATTGGATGTATGAATGGATCATAGTGACGCAGCATAGACCCTGCTCTTGGAAAGCAAATCCAGCACTCAGTGGCCTGGGTGGATGAGGACAAGGTCTGAGCAGTGTGAACTAGGAAATTATCTCTGCATCTTACAGAGAAGGCAGGTAGAAGGCAAAGTGTAAACACCACACATTTTTCTTCTATCGTATATGTCAAATCTCCCATAGGTTGACTTCCCCACTGAGATTGGTTATCTGACTTAGTATTTGGTGTAGGACATTGTCAATCTAAGGGACAGTGTGGGACATCAAGAGAACATTGTAGGGTCCTTTCCACTTCTCTTTCAACTGATGATTTGGGCACTGTTCTTTCCAAGTCCTGAGTAGCACGTGAATGACCAGCCTTAGAAAGATACAGTGATGCTTCCAGTTAGGGTGATTTTCTGAAAGAAACAAACTCATGGATAGCTATTAAGCACTAACTCAACTGTTGATTGTACTATTTTATTTTTTATTTCCTGAACCAAATGCACATCTTCTGCCCTACTTTGGGGAGCTAGGAATGGTCTACCACACAAAATTTCAAAGGAGTTTAATTAGAGTCCACTTCTGGGGGTCACTTGGGTACAGAGAAGAGCAGTTGGTAGGACCTGATCCCATTTATGTTTGTTTCCTGGCATAGCCTTGAAATTGTCCTTTTTAAAGTAGGATTCATTTTTTTTTCTGTTTTTTCCATAGACTGGGGCCTCCATGGTACATATAATTTCCATTTTATGCCCAAGACCTTACTCACTTGTTGAGTTGCTGCTACAAGAAAAGATGATCCATTAACACCATGGATAGAAGTAAGGAGGACATACCTTGGTATTACCTCCTGGAGGGCTATCAATTCAGCCTTTCATGCTGATGTGCCCAGGGGGAACACTCTTGCTTCCATAACTTGCTAGCCATTCATCACAGCATATCCTGCTCAGCACTGCCTGTGATCAAGAAAACTGCCACCATCAGTGAACAGGTCCCAGTCAGCTTGTGACAATGGCTGGTAAGATAAATCAAACCTGCTGGAGTATACAGTTTCAAGAACTTCCAAACATTTATGAGAGTCAGAGATTCATTCGAAGGAGAAGGCAGAAGAGTGTCTGGATTTAAAGATCTCTCAGTCTTTAAAGTGATATTTGGGGGATCCAAGCAAAGTACTTGCTATTTTCCCATCTGATCTGTGGTCAACCTATAACCGCTCCCCCACTTTTGTTCTTACAATACTAACTCTTGGTGGGACACATATATAACATTGGGATAATCTATTGTGAATTTCTGAAGCCCTGAGGGAACACAGTCCAACAATTTTTGGATTGCCATTCAAAAGTAAACACAATTGAGACTTCTCTTCGAAAAGAATACAAAGGAAGGCAGCCATCTTTGAAGTCCAACACTGTAAACTATCGACAGTCTCCTGGCATAGTCAGAAATCAGTAGAGTATACAGAATAAGTACCACAGGAGGGATAGTCTGAACTAGCTCATTTATAAGCCCTTAAATATTAAACAAAGTGATGTTCCTCTAGATGGGGCTTCTTCCCTGGTAGAATGGGAGTGGTACAGGGGGACTGACAAGGGGGAATCAGTCCATGTCACAAAAATCGACTGAGAGTCTGTTATAAGTCTTTTAGTGTTTCCTCGTTTAAAGGATACTGTTTAACATGAGGAAATTTTGCTCCTTCTTTTAACAACACTACTGTCAGAGTGGCTGACTCAGCTCACCTGGATATCGCATCTGCCCCAATAGCGGCACACGCCTGTTCTAGATCTCCGGTGGTCCTAGACCTTCTTCATTGTGTTCTTGGTGCAGCAGCAACAGCTGGACCTTAAGGCAGTTTCAGGTGGAAGTTATAACCATGATTGATATTTCTATTGTGAGAAAGATATTTGAGGATTTAATCTCAACAAAAGGTCTTGCCCCAGAAGAGGAAGTAGACAGTCAGGCATATGTCAAAAGGAGGAACTGAAGCAGAGAAAGAATGTCTGCTCCACAGAACAAGCAGCTTCTACCAAGGAGACCTGTGGGTAAGTGTCTCATGGGACTCTCCCGTGGGTGAGCCAACTGGAGTCGGACTGGAGCTGAGGACCCATGCAAAAGCCCCGGAGTTGCTCTAAAGTCCATTCCCATACTAAGATCTCCTCCTATGAGTGGGGTTTTCTGGCCCCTTTTGGACTGTGCATCGTATGCACTGCCATATTGACATAATATCAGGCACAGTGAAACTGAAGTGCCTATGTAACAAAATGTGAGTCCCTTAATGGATCAAGCTCCCTCCCCCATTTCCTAGCACACTGAATAAAAAGCCTCCTATACTAACTCAGGAGGAGACAGCTCTTTGAGAGCCATCTCTGTCTCCTCACTTGTGACAATAAAAACTTTATTCTCAACACTTCCTTGGGTTGTGTTCAATTTACTGTACCCCACGCGGTGAATGCCTTGAGTTCAGTTGTACCACCTGTGCGCCATTCATGCTAAATGTGTAACAATTATGCCGAAGTTGTTCAGCTAGCATGCCGCATATGTGGTGAACCTGCTTAAGAATCCACAATGATGGGGAACATTTCATTCTTAAAAAAGAAAAATTATCTTCTTCCTATTATTGATAGTTCTGAATTTCATTTTTTTCCCCATGGAGTCAAAAGGTACCGAAGCCAGGGGCGTCAGGGTGGCTCAGTCAGTTAAGCATTGGACTCTTGGTTTTGGCTCAGGTTGATGAAGGAACTGAGGGGTAGCTAAGGACAAAGAACAAGCTGACACCCTGCAACCTCACCCCCCCCACCCCCACACTCCTGGGAGGGATATGCATGACATTCCTCCTGGAAGCTCCCAACTATCTTAACATTAACGCCTTGCTAGAGGGAAAAACAACCTGAACTTGACAGTGGCAATGCTATTCGTACTCTGTGAGTCTTAACACATGAAAATCCTTTTGAAACTTCCCTTTTCCTTACCTCTCCCAACTCCCAAGTACAGAATCAGCCACCCCTCACAACCCCAGTGCAGCAGCTCTTTCTGTCCCCATGCTTTAACAAACCACCATTTTGCACCAAATAAATCTCAAGAATTCTTTCCCGGCTGTCGGCTCCTGAAATCACCCCACCAAACCTCACTTATATTCCAAAACACTAAGGTCATGATCTCAGGGCACCAGTTGTGGAGCCTGTTTAAGATTCTCTCTCTCCCTCTGCCCCTTCCCACCATGTAGGCTCTCGCTCTCTCTCTCTCTCTATCTCTCTCTCAAATAAAAAAAAAATCTTTAGGGGAAAAAAGCTACCTAAACATTTGATCACAAGTGGAAAAATAGAGGACAGAAATCAGGTATTAGTGGTTTTTCCATTTTCCTTTGTGTGTGAATTTTTAACATAAATGCAGGAACATAAAGCACTCATGCAAGTCAAAATGTTTCAGTAAACAAGTCTAGCAATTCAACTTTATAACAATTATAAATAAACCTATTAAATTTTTCTGGACAACTCCAGCATTTTGGATTTCTTTAAAACAAGTAAATTTCTGAAAAAATAAATAAATAAAACAAGTAAATTTCTTATTGACGTCAAACAAAAACAAATACAAAACGAAAACACTGGCTTTGGTACTAGAGTACATGGGTTCGATACCTACTTCTACTGTATACTGGCTACGTCATTTTTGGCTAATCATTTAATTCCCCCAGGTTTTCTTTTCTTCATCTGTAATATAATAATGCAAATGTAGCAATTTTTTTACTGGCAACAAAACATTTGACACTGTCCCTGTCAACAGGTTGAGTCTATGTTCCCTCCCTTGGAGGCTGGGAAGGCTGATATCTCCTTCCACCACCAGAGTCCCGTGGAAGTGACACCACATGTTTTTCCGGACCATTTCATAAAAGGCTTTATAGTTTACATCTCCTTCCCTGGATCACTGTGTGCCATATGAGAAGGCATCATGTGGGAGAGGCAGCCTTAGTTGTGCCCAACCTTCAAGTCAACCATCTATTCCTATCAAGAAGCCAAGTGTATGAATGAAGAAACCATCTTGGAAATGGATCCTCCAGTTTCAGCCCTTTCAGCATCCAGATGTTTGACTGAGTCTTAGCTGAGGCTCCAAACACTGTGGGTAGAGAAGTGTTATGCTCACTGTGACCTGAGTTCTTGAGTCCCACAACCTTCCAGCATAATAAAATGGTTGCTAGTTTACACCACTGAGGTTGGGGGAAGATTTGTTAGGTAGCATTAGTACGAGGCACAAATAGCACCTAATATTATTAGTACATTAAAGGTGTTGAAATTGGTAAAACACTTAGGATAGTGCTTGGAACATCACAACCCCTCAGTAACATCAAGTTATAGTAAGATTGATACTTTTTCTTTTTCTCTCAGCTCTCTTTTTTTGCCTTTTCCTCCTTGCCCTATATCTCACGGTTCTTGCCTCCAATTTCAAATTGCTACCACCAGTATCTGTTGGATTTCTTTTCCCTCAAAATTGGCTGCAGAGTTGGATATAGTACCTCTTTACTTTTCTGTCACCCTAATTTCCCTCTCAAAGCAAGGACATAAAGACTTATGATTGGATGTTTTTATTACTAACCACCATGAGGAATATACAAAGGAAAACCAAAACAACAAATATGCAAAAAGGTGTGATGTTTTCTGAATTTCACAAAGATTCAATTGAAAGCTATTGTCTCACTGAGACTTGGACTTCTTTCCAAGATCATCAGTGGAAGTTTGGTCTACTTTCTGCTCTCTGCCCTTATTCCTACAGTAAATTCATCACATCCTCATTCCCATCCCCAGATGTCAGGAGGAGAACCTGGTGACCGGCTCCTCCTTGAAGGTCTTTGTGACAGAACTATGGCTGAAGGATATTTGATGGAATTGGAAGAAAGATGGCCAATCAAAGTAGCCACTAAGGGTTTTTAGAGAAATACAGTGGTAACCTCAAAGGGTTTCTAAAATTGGAATGGTCATAGCCCAGCATTTCTTTAAGTAAACATTAGTTCTTTACTCAATTTACTTTACTCATTATTTCTCCTTTAAACAGTGTAATTCCTCCACAGACTTCTATCTTCTCTCCTTCTTTTTCTCCTTAATGTGAGCTCAGTCCAGTCTCTCCTGCTCTGGGGGTGAATCACTTAATCTCATTTCCTCCATCAAAAGCCAACTCTGAACATAAGCAAAATCAAAGGCCTAGGTTTGCCTTTTTTTTTTTTTTTTTTGGCCAGGGGGCTTATCCAGATAGAATGGAATAGGTGGAAGTCTGCTGAAGGTCTGATGAAAGCATTTCTGAGAAAGAAAAACACCCAACCTAGTTAAGGAGAAGAAAGGTGCACCATCCCCAGGCCAGAGGAGACTAGGAGTCACCTCAGGCCAGTTTCTGGGAAGCATTTTGTCAAATGTTATTTGTACGTGAAGGTAAGGAAAGGGGGCTGAGCTCTCTGCCACATTTGACAACATGGATAAATCCATCCTTGAAACTCCATTTCTCCTCTTCCAGGGTCCTCTGTCCCTATTCTTCCCCTGTCCCATACCCTTCCCTCTCCTCCTGATTTGTGGTTCTCTTTCTGTCCCCCTCAAAATGTTGAGGTGGCAGAGTTTTCCTCTCACCTTGCTCTTCTTATCCCCCACCCAGTTGATACCATCCATTTCATGGTTTAAATTCCTATTCCAGAAGACTCCCACATGTCTTACCATGTCCACATATGGCACAGCTGACCTGTGGTAGATGGTCTACTCCCAATAAGCTACCTCTATCCTTGTATTTATACGACAGCATACATACATACCCATAGAAAATGGTCTTTAAATAATGAGCCTCCATTAAAAAACTATTAGGAGAAATGAATTCAACAAAATTTTAGGATACAAACCAATATACAGAAATATGTTGTGTTTCTATACACTAAAATGAATTATCACAATTATAAAATGAATTGTATAAAATATATATATATATATTTCTCATGGAACTTTTGTGAATATTAAATCAGCAAATATTACAAAGTTCTGAGAAGCGTCTTTGGCATCTGATAAGCATTTAACAGATTATTACTATTATTGTTACTTATTTTTACAACAATAATTATTGCTTACTATTTATTATTTTACAATAATTATTATTACTCATGTTTTGCTTTTGCTTCCCCCAACTACTACAATATCTTTTGGAAAAAACAGTCTTTAATCAAACTTTTATTCTCCATGGTGCCTGGGTGGCTCAGTGGGTTAAGCCTCTGCCTTTGGCTCAGGTCATGATCTGAGGGTCCTGGGATTCAGGTCTGCATTAGGCTCTCTGCTCAGCAGGGAGCCTACTTCCTCCTCTCTCTCTGCCTACTTGTGATCTCTCTCTGTGTCAAATAAATAAACAAAATCTTAAAAAAAAGAATTCAATTAAAAAACTTTCATTCTCCAGCAACTATGATAGAAATGGGCTTTATTGTAGATACTCTTTGATATTTAATGAGTGAAAGAGTAAATGGGTATAAAAAAAAACAAAATAAAAGAACTGGAAATTTGAGGGGGACGACTAAGAAGAGGTGGAAGGGGAAAGGAAGAAAGAACAAGATTTGGATTAAGAAAAATGAGTTTTATAGGCCAGCAAATTCTGACAAGAAGATAATCTGAATGAAAAATTACTAGAAGGGAATCATGCTTCAGAATTATTATGTCCTGTGGCACTGCATTTGATGAGAAATTCCCTTTTGCACTTTCAGCTCCAAAGAAATTTCATCTGACCCTCATGAATCAGTTTCAACTCAGGCTGAAGCAGAGGGTTGGCTATTGCCACAGAGCAGAGTCTGTCTGTCTCCCACCAACGGGAGAACACACAGCCTTTTTCTCACAGGGTTGTCCTCTTGGCCTCTAAGAACTAAGGAAGCCTCAGCATCCTGCTTGTCAGAGAAGCCCTTGGGGTCCCTGTCTGAGGATAGAATGAGCAACAGCAGGAGATGAAGCTTTTGACACATGATAACTTCAACCCCTCAACCAGAAAGCAGGGAGTGATCTCAGAACAAAGGTGACAATTTCTGTGAAAATATTCGGAGAGCTTCCTAAGGAAGGAGCTCTCTCTTTGTGAAGTCTTTTTTTGTTTCTTGCTAAGGAATCTTCTTTCCAAAGTTCTTTTCTGTTGCGTTAGGATTAAAATTAGCATGGGCTAATGAGAAAGAACACATAATAAACCCTTCCTCAAAGGAATATGAAACAAACTAAAAAATAACTTCAAAAATTTGTTTCTAAAAAGAACCCATTCATATCTCTTCTTAAATTACATTTTCCCTTACCCAACCCCCATTTCATCCTCTGTATGCTAGAGCCAGAGCATTGTACTTTTTCTGAAATTTGAAACCTGAGCATGTTATTTGCATATTTCAAACCCCTCAACTGTCTTTTGGACTTGATCCTGACTGTATGAGGCAATCTTGGCCCAACCTACATGGTCCAAACCACCTCTCTCCCAACACTCTTGTGTCCAAGTCTGGACTCCAGGCTGACCCAAACACGTGGAATTCCCCCACAGAGCATCCTCTACATTTGCCAGATTTAGGACACAAAAAATACCGGATGCCCAGTTAAACCAGAATTTTCAGTAAAATTTTTAGTGTAAGTATGCCCTATAAAATATTTTTAGGACATATTCTACTAAAAAATTATCTTATATATATGTTTCAAATTTAACTGGGCATCCTGTATTTTACCTGGCAAATTTGGCCCCATCCTTCAGGACACAACTTACTGAACATAACTTCCTCCCTTCCTCATCCACCTAAGTCTGAGCTGTATGGCTTTCCTGATGGGTCTTAACATCCACCCTATGCTTACCCTTTTTTATAGAACTTACTACACTATTTACAATTGTCTGTTTACTTCTAAAGCTTAGTCATTAGATTATAAATTCTACAAGGATAGAGCTTATGTCCCATTGATCACTGTATCCCCAAAGCCTAAAAAGGTGTCCACAGCATAACAGTTATTCAATATTTACTTATTAAACAAATAGAAATTCACTGTTTACAGAGCACCTACACAACTCAACAAATTATCTATTTCTATAATTTATAAGTGGAAATTTTCTTTCTGTCCCAGGGTAATCCGAGAGGACCATTTTAAGTATTGGCGAGAGCACTTTTTGCTGTTGATCAAAATCTTCCAATGGCTTACCACATCATTAGGGAAAAAAACCCAAGTCCTTTATGGCTTATAAGTCCTGTGTGATCTAACATCTTTTTCTTTCTCATTGTTCAGCAAGCACTGGTTTATGTGATAGTCTTGTCTTTGATACTTTTACCCAATGCTCTACCTCAGGGCCTTTGCACTTGCACTTTCCTCTGCCTGAAATCATTTCCTCAGGTGTATGTAGGGCTCCCTGCCTCACTTCCTTCAGGCTGGACAGTATTCTCATAGAAAAAGCCTTCCCTGGCCACCCTCTCTAAAATAAGCCTCTGGTCACTCTCCTGGCCTTCACTCCACTTAAGTATTCCTCAAAGTGCTCATCAATATTTGATACTTTATTATATATTTATTTATTGCTTTGTTTACATGCTGGTTTTCCCAGCACAGTATGGGTTCTGAAGACAGGGACTTCATCTGTCCTCTCCCTTTATTCTCATACTTAGAACAAAGCCTGGAATGTAGAGATGCTTAATAAGTATCTGTGGAAGAAAAAAAGGGATGGAAGGAAGAACAAAGGAAGAAAGACAACCACATGTTCTTTGGAGCCTATTCCCATCTGAGATGAAGGTTTAAACATACATCCTCCACAGAAAAGTATCTACTGCCTTAAATTTACTGTAACATATACATGAGTAAAAATGAGTCTTTTGAGAAGTAAAATATTCAAGGATGGTGGAAGAGGTACTTTTTATCCAAGGGCTGGGTTAGGGAGAAATACAGGAGGAATACAAGCCATGAATGGAAGAGAAAATTGAAGTAGGTGACTAAAAATGCTGGTGAGGATGCAGAGAAAGGAGAACACTCTTATCACTGCTGTAGGAATGTAATTTGGTACAACCACCCTGGAAAACAGTATGGAGGTTCCTCGACAAGTTTAAAATAGAGCTACTCTATGACCCGGCAATTGCACTACTGGGTATTTACCCCAAAGATACAAATGCAGTGATCCAATGTTCATAGCAGCAGTGTCCATAAGAGCCATGCTATAGAAAGAGCCAGAATATCCATCAACAGATGAGTGGATAAAGAAGCTGTTTTTTATATATTTATACATCTCACACACACAATGGAATATTAGGCCTCAGAAAGGATGATTACCCACCATTTACAAAGACGTGGATGGAACTGGAGGGTATTATGCTGACCAAAATAAGTTCGTCAGAGAAAGACAATTATCATATGGTTTCGCTCATATGTGGAATATAAGAAACAGTACAGAGGATCATAGGGTAGGTGGGGGGAACTGAATGGGAAGACATCAGAGAGGGAGACAAATCATAAGAGACTTTTAACCAAAGGAAACACGCTGAGGGTTGCTGGAGGGGGCATGGGTGGGAGGATTGGGTGATGGACATTAAGGAGAGGACATGATGTGATGACTAGGTGTTATAAGCAACTGATGAACTACTGAACTGTACGTCTGAAACTAATGATGTACTATATGTTGGCTAATTGAAAAAAAAAGAAGTAGTGACTGATAAGAGAGAAACCATTGATTCTGAAAAGATCATTCACTTTCAAACTTGCTTTATCCCTGGGATACCTCGTACCTCCATCACCAGCATTGTGATAGACATTTTTAATTGCCTATTCAACATCCATTCCTACTTTCTCTCTTGCTTACAAAACCCATTTTTGTTTGGAACAACAATGATTCTAGCCTTAGTCTATGGATCATTACTTTCTCTAAACCAGGTGTTGGTTGGTATAACTTTTTTCTGAAGGACCCAATGATAAATATATTAGGATTTGCAGACTGTATGGTTGCCATCACAACTACTCTACTCTGCTGCTATAATGTGAATGTAGCTGTAGAAAATATGTTAGCCAATGGGTGTGGTTGTATTCCAACAAAACTTTGTTTACAAAAAACAGGCAATGGGCAGATCTGGCCTAAGAACCATAGTTTGCAAGTCCCTGATCTAAACCATCCTGTTCCCCATATTCCTAGTTTCCCACACAATTGAAAAATGTGACTCTATCACAAAAATGAAACTGTGAATCTAATGGCTGGCTGTGGGGGAGAGGCACAGTATTGGATCATTGAAGGAGTAGCTTTTGCTTTTCTGACGAAAGAGAAGGAACAACAGCGCTTGCTCTCTCTCTCTCTCTCTCTCTCTCTCGCTCACTCTTTTTTCCTTCTTTCCTGGCTTACCATTAATATGGCTAGAGCTGCAGTAGCCATTGTGAAACCATTATGGAAAGGACAAGAGAATTGCTAAGTCTTAGTTTTGGCACCACTGAATACTTGAGTCAACAGCAGCCTACCCAGAGTTCCTGAAATGTGAGAAAAGTAAGAAGTTACTTACTAAAATCCACCCTAGTTTGCTTCTCTATTACTACCAGCCAGACACAATTGCAATTGACACAAAATACACACACACGTGCATGCACATACACAGAAGCACACAAGGGAACACAACAGGTATAGGAGCGTGTTCGCCCAAGCGTTGAGAGTAACCTCTTGCCCCAGTATGTGGTGGCCTCTTTTTTTATGCTTATCTGTTCTGCATTTTTGTTATAATCACAAAAACTATGAGCATTTCTTTCATCTCAGGAAGAACAAATTTTTATTATTTTTTAAGCTTTTGTTTGTCAGACAGCACAGGCAGGGGGATCAGCAGGCAGAGGGAGAAGAGGGAGAAGCAGGTTCCCTGCTGAGCAAGGAGGCTAACTGAGCCACCCAGACAGCCCAGAAAGAACAAATTTTAATTTGGGGATTCTATCAACTGATTTGTTCATAAAAACAACTAACTTTTTCCTTAAAAGACCCTTGCCTGTCCTGGAAGAAACAGGCAAACTTAAAGATCTGGTATAGAAGAAAGAGGAGGAAGGAGGCAGAGTGGCTAGTCACCAAATGGCCATAATATTGGCCATTCTGTTGGGATGGGAAGCTGCTCACTCAGACCTCTTAAGAGGAAGAGTCAGAAGCCCCCTCCACTGTGTCCATCTCCATCCTTATTCCTTTGCTAGAAGACATTGGGGGCTCATTTCAAGTGCTGATTTTTGCATCTCAGCATCTGTTATGGTTTGAATTGTGCTTGCCACCCCTCCATGCTGGGCCTACCAAAGATGTGCTGAAGTACCGATCACCAGCACCTTACAATGCAAACTTACCTGGAAATGGGGGTATTGCAGGTAATATAAACTAAGAGGAGATCAGACTAGAGCCAGTTGGACTCCGATAAAATAGGTCTGGTATTCTTATAAGAAGAGAGCCATACGGAGACACTAAAACACATGGGGAAATGCCACGTTAGCAATGAAGGCAGAGATTGCAGAGTGATGTGTCCTTAAACCACAGAAACCCTGGATTGTCCACAAACTACTAGAAGCTAAGAGAAGTCGAGAAGGATTTCACTACAGGCAGTGAAGGGAGCATGGTCCTGTCCCCGCCTTGATTTCAGAGTTCTGTCCTTCAAAACCATGAGACAATGACTTGCTGTTGCTTTAAGTCACCCAAGCTGTGGTACTTGCTCAAAGAAACTAAGAGCATCTTTGTTTTTGTTTCTTTCCTCAAAGTTAAAAACAAGTGCTAAGCTCTTTTTGAAAACACTCAAATGCTCAGGAACTTACTTCATTTCCCAAACAACCTTGTGGAGTAGGTGAAACTCATGTGTGTGCATGTGTGTGTGTACACATATATTGTTTTAAGGAGAGAATGAAAGACCATCTCAGCTACTTCTACATCATAGCACTCCTGGGATGCATCTTGATCTGTTTATAAATTCTGTCTCATGTGGGAAAGAGTGCATCTGTCTGTTTATTGCTGATCATTAGTTTCCTACTACTAGGTCTACCACATGGTTCTCAGCACACATTTATTTAGTGAACAACTAAAATGATTTGTCCAAAAGAGGAAGGATGAAAGAAAGCTCTACTGAACACAGTCTCTGCATCAAGACTTTACCTTTTGAACTTTTTACATTTTATCCCCCTACTGTTCAAGAAAGGGACCATTACCCACAATTTACATGTAGAGAATCAGTGCCCAAAGGCTATGTGTGGTTTGCCAAGAATTACATAGCCAGGAAACAGCAAAAAACAAAACAAAACAAAACAGAACCAGTCAGTCCTCATCAAAAGCTGGTGTGCTCTTGAAAATTGCTCAAGGAATTGCAAAATGTATAACCTTCACAGAGAGAGATTTGGAAAAATCTACCAAAATTGTACACTTACCTCTGACCCAGCAGCCTCATAGCCGAAATATATACAAGCAACTAAGAGGAAGGCACAGGACTCATTGCATTTATAATAGGTTTATCATTAAAAAAAGGTTGGAAATAACCCAAGTGGCTAACAAAAAACAGATTGAATAAATCTAGTATAAATAAATTATGGAATATCATGTATCTATAAAAAGGAATGCAAAGGATCTCTAAATATGGTCGTGGAGTGATCTCCAGGACACTTTAATCTGAAAAAAGGAGGATCAGTGGTGTGGTAAAGGGCTAATTTTTACTTAGGTAAAGAAAATGATAAATATATGTATATATTCATACATGTATATATCCACATATTTGTATTTTCTGAATTAAAAATTGAATGACCGGGGAGCGTCTATGTGGTTCAGTCAGTTAAGGGTCCAACTCTTGATTTTGGCTCAAGTCATGATCTCAGGGTCGTGAGATGGAGCCCAGTGTCGGCATCCTGCTCAGTGAGGGCTCTGCTTGAGACTGTCTTTCCCTCTTCCCCATCCCGTGCTCTCTTTTAAAAAAAAAAAAAGCAAACAAAAAAAAATATAAAATAATAAAAAGATTACCTATGAAGGAAGGGCAACGAAGACTGGGAAAGTAAACAAGAAGCTAGAAGTCTCAGAATGCCCCTTGTTTTGTTTTGTTTTTTTCTTTAAAATTATATAAATATTTACACATTTAAAAAAAAATTTTTAAAAAGACAAAACGCTCCCCAAAAGCAAAAATAAAAAGCAATAACAAAAATAAATGCACTTAACTATAAGAAATCA
This sequence comes from Spilogale gracilis, assembly GCA_004023965.1. Taxonomy (NCBI): domain Eukaryota; kingdom Metazoa; phylum Chordata; class Mammalia; order Carnivora; family Mephitidae; genus Spilogale; species Spilogale gracilis. The sequence goes on from PITA01006730.1 coordinate 36,974, forward strand.
ATGATATAACCCCCTTAGGGAAGAATACTTTAACACTTTAAAATACAGTATTTTCCACTGTACTTCCCTAAAGGAATAAATTCTAAGAACAACAACTACTACAAACAGCAAACTCATCTTAAACCATATTCAGCAATCTTAAACTAAATTCAGTAATAATAGTTGCATTATTCGGTAATAGAAAAAGTATGTTACATTACTGTCATTAGAAAACAAAACATGTAACAAAGAGATTCAAGCATAAAAATCAAAACATGAACCATGTACTGCAATCTTTGAATTAGAAATTTAATATAAACTGATGATTGTTTTTTTAATTTCTAAAAAACAAATACTACATCTTATTGTCTACTGAGTCGGCTTTGGATCAATGACAAGAACACCCCTGAGCACCCAGATTGCGTCCTTAAATTCTCCTCCCCCACTACACAAAGGATTCTTGGGGAAATGTACAATGCAACGTGCAGGGAATAAAATATATGAGGTGAACACTGGATAATTTGTAGTGCCAGAAAAATGTCATCGTAAATAACGAGGCCTTGACGAAAAGACAGAAGGATTGAACTTGAATGGCTTTCCATGGGCCAAAAATGGGACTGGTCAAGCACCAAAAAGAAATTAATGACAGCAATGTGGTCAAAACACAAATAAATAACACTTCACTAATTCATGATAATACCAACAACAACAACCAAGAGAAACCTAATGGGCCACCTTAAATTGTAGCGAAACCACCATCTCCATTTTTTTAAAGATTTTATTTATTTATTCGTTTGTTTGTTTATTTGACAGAGAGAAACACAGCTGGAGAGGGAACACAAGCAGGGGGCGTGAGAGAGGGAGAAGCAGGCTTCCTGCCGAGCACAGAGCCCAATTCGGGGCTTGATCCTAGGACTCCGGGATCATGATCTCAGCCAAAGGCAGAGGCTTAATGACTGAGCCACCCAGGCGCCCCCTGGGTGTTCTGAAACCCAATGAAGAAAGTGACTCTGGCGTTTATCCTGCTTTTCATATACCAAATTTTTTCAGGAAAACAATTATTGATAAAGTTCTTCCTTAGAGAAGAATTCCAGCTAATGAATGCAAAAGGAATGTTAGAAAAATCAGCATTTTGAAACCACGAGTGACAACAGAGCTGAACAACGATCGCCAACAGCTGCTGAAACCACTGAGAGTCCCGAGAACATTCTGGGTCCCACTCACAACACCTGCAACCACTTGTATTAGTTATCTATTGCTGTCCTAACAAACACCATCTAGCAGCTTAAAACAACACACACTGTGTACCTCAGCGTTCTGTTGGGAAAGTGGGCTCGGCGGGTCACGCGGCTGCAGATTTCAGAAGGCCAGAAGCAAAGTGTCAGCCAGACTGCGCTGTAATCAGAAGGCTCTGGGAAGACGGTTTCCTGGTTCATCCAAGCTGTTGGCCAAACAGGTTTTGGATTTGGTGCTGCCCTTGGCTCCGAGGCCTTGTTCGGCACCCCATGTGCCACAGCCAGGGAGGGCACACCACACCCCTCCTGCCCGCTGTCTCTCCCACTTGCCCTCTACCTCCTTCTCCATCTGGTTTCTGCTTTTCTGACTTCTGCTGGGAAGAGCCCATGCCTTTAAGGCTCATGGGATGCAATGGAACCCACCTGGGCAATCCTGGCTCCTCCTCTTGGAAGGTCTGTTAACCTTAATTAATCTATGAAATCCCCTTTGCTGGGGAGCATGACCCATTCCCACGTTCCAGGATTAGGGGGTGGACATCTTTGGAAAGTGGGGTTATATATGACCTATAACACCACTGACCAAGCTTAACTTCACTAAAGTGAGACTGTTCAACCTCCTGAAAGTGGCCATCATATACCCTCCCACATTGTGAGAGGATTTCATTCAAAAACAGAACTGAAGATAGGGAATGGAAGATTTCTTGCATGCCCCCTCAGGAAAATGAAATTTAACAGACTGACAGATTGGTTTCCCTGTCGTTCCTGATTTATAGGAAAACTGATACATCCCTCAGCCAATGAATGCCACCAAGAACCTCCACCCATCCCTAAACCAATGAACTTGCTTCTTGAACTCTAGCTAAATCCCCCTCTCTTTGCATTCCCTGCCCATAAAAACAGCTTACCCCAAACCCTCCGAGACTCCTCGGTAGCTTGCCACAGTTCCTATGACCTGAACTGCAATTCTTCTGCTATTCCTGAATAAACTCAATTTCTGGTCATTTGAACTTGCCTCAGTTTACCTTTTTATTTAGGTTGTCAGTGTAATGATAGAGATAGTACATAGCATCTAGCTAGTCTAGATCTAGCTAACAGTTTTACAGTAAATCGGGAGGATAAAGAAATATTTTTCAAATGCCACATGATTCAGTCAGCCAAACTGAGTATATGGGAAATGCTACAGAGCAAATGACTCAGGATTCTCAACAACAACAAAATGGCAAACAGAAAAAAAAAAAGGATGGCTAAATTCAGAACGCTGACAACACCAAAGACACATGAGAATGTGAACAACAGGAATTCTTATTTATTGCTAGTAGGAATTCAAAATGTTACAGTCACTTCGGAAGGTGGTTTGGCAATTTCTCAAAAATAGATATACTCTTACCATATGGTGAGCAATCATACTCACTGGTATTTACCCAAAGGAGTTGCAAACTTATGTCCATAAAAAAACCCACATATGGACATTTATAGCAGCTTTATTCATATATGCCAAAACTTGGAAGCAAGCAAGATGTCCTTCAGTAGGTGAGTGAATTAAATAATTCAGTACTAAAAAGCAATGTGGTCAAAACACACAAATAAATAACACTCCATGAATTCATAATAATATCAACAGCAACCAAGAAAAACCTATTATTCAGCACTAAAAAGATACAATCTATCAAGCCATGAAAAGACATGGGCAAACCCTATATATATATTGCTAAATGAAAGAAGCCAATTTGAAAAGGCTACATACTATAAGATTCTGAGTATATGACATCATGGAAAAGGCAAAACTATGGAGACGGTAAAAAAAAAATCTGTGGTTACGAGAGATTGCGGTAGTGGAGAGGGTTGAAAAGATAGAGCAGAGATGATTTTTAAGGCAGGGGAAATATTCTGTATGAAACCATAATGATGGATAGTAGAACACCAAGTAATAGATAGTAAAACACCAAGAATGAACCTAAGGTAAAGTCATCAGTTTGGGTGACTATGATGTGTCGGTGTCAGTCCAGTACTATAATAAATGTACCACCCTGGTGGGGTATGGATAATGGGGAAGGCCATGCATATGTGGGGGACAAGGGGTATATGAGTAATCTCTGTACCTTCTCAGTTTTGCTCTAAGCCTAAAACTGCCCTAAAAAAATAGTCTCAGTCTTATCATAAAAACAAAAAATTCTTAATATAAATAAATAAGAGGGTGGGAGGAGGCAGGTGGTTGTAGATTATGGAGATTTATGCAACAAATTAACCAAATGCAATGGGTGGGTCATCTTTGGATCCTGATTTGATCAAACTAACTGTAAAAATACATTTTGTGAAACATGTTAGTAAAACTTGAAGAAACACTGATTTGAGATGGTAATAAATAATTATTGTTTACTTTGTTAGTTTAATATTGTGGGGGTTTATGTGTGATATTGTGGGGTTTGTTGAGGTTTTTCTTTTGTTTTGTTTTGTTTTGTTTTGTTTAACTTCTGGTTTGTTGAAGACACATACCAAAGTATCGAGGGGTGAAATGATGTGATGTCTAGGGTTTGTTTGAATGTCCAGAAAGAGGGGGAAACAAAAGAGTTGTAGGAAGACATAAGCAAAACAAGATTGCAAAATCTTTTTTACTACTAATATTGAGGGGTAATTAACATGTAGAATTAGTTTCAGGTGTACAACACAATGATTTGATATTTATATATACTGTGAAATGATTACCTCTGTAAGTCTGGTTATCAAACATGGCCATACAAATCACCCATGACAAAATCTTCAGTTATTCAATACAAGCGACAGAAACATGGCTCACTTTACTCTTCACTATAACTGCTCATGCTTGAAGATTTTCTAGACAAAACGTCCACTATATTTTGTCACTCCCAAGGTCACATCAAATCCTTTGGCTCTACCTTCATAAACTATCTCAAATAAAAGTATTTCTCACCACAATCATGTACATCCTAAATTACTGTAATAAGATTTTATTTATTTATTTGAGAGAGAGAGAGAGACTGTGAATGGGGGGGGGAGCAGATGGAGAGGGACAAGCAGACTCCATGCTGAGCAGGGAACTTATTGGGGGCCTCGATCCCATGACCCTGGGATCATGACCTGAGCCTAAATCAGGAGTCAGATACTTCATCAACGGAGCACCCAAGCAGCCCTAGTGACCTTTCTAAGACTTCAATCATACTGTGTCATTCCTCTGCTCAAACCCTCCATTGGCTTCCTACCACACATCAATAAAAATAAAAGTCTTACCAAGGCCTATAGACTGTAATATCACCTCTATCTTTCTCCCAAATTTATGCATCTATCATCCCTGCTTTCTTGGCTTAACCCTCTCTAACTACCTGGCCTCCTTATTTGTTCCTCAAATAAATCAAGTCCACTCCTGCCTCAAGATCTTTGCACATACTATTCTCTCTTCCAGGAACATTCTTCCCCCCATCCCATTTCATGTCTTGTTCTCTTCCTTCCTCCTTCAAGACTTATTTCAAATATTGACCCCTCAGGGAGCTCTTCTTTTACCCCTCTAAAAGAGCACCCTTCTGAATTCTCCTGCTCCACTTAATTTTTCAACATAGTAATCACGTTTATGGGATGCTATTTTTATTATGAGTCTTCCTTACATGATAAATATAAGCTTCATGAAGATAAGAACAATATTCGTTTCAAAATTCTGTTCCTGGCACCTAGGATGGAGCCCAATGCTCAAATATTCATTCTTTGAACTAATGTTGACTGAATGAGACTTAGAATATAGGTCCTTTTATTCATAGCCACACTGTCCAGTCATTTTCTTTCTTCACGTCTTTTATTTACTAATATTCAAGGAACCTAGCAAATTCTTGGTGTCTAAAAGCAATGGCTACATGTTAAGACATATACTACTTCCCAAGTGAACTTAATATCTTTCTAGAGCTATAGAAACAGAGAGAAAATAATTCATTGCCTGGAAAATTCTCAAAAGATGGCTTTCTCGTAGATATGTTTTCAAATTCTTTGGCTAGAGCATGAAGCTGCAGAAATTCAAGCTTTCCTTGTTATTGAGAGGCCAAGCACCCGAGGTTCACTTAACTGGAGTATTATAGTCTGATGCAATATTGAGGCTTAATCACTCAGAGAAGGAAGCACCTCTTTCTTTCAGTGGCTCATAACCTTAGGCAAAATCCCAATTCACCTTAAAATGCATAAATAGCTCATGGTTCACTTTTCACCCAACCTATCCCTGAGCTTTGTATTCTTGCCTTGTTCTTTCCCTTTGTATAAACCCTCTGTTTATTTTTATCCACAGGCTTGTTACCCAGCTTTTAGCTTTTAGCAGAGACATTTTAAGGTAAATCTGAAATTAAGCTGCACATTGGCAATGAAATCGGCAGACATGAGATCTAAAGAATTGCATCCCAGATTTGTTAATACTTTCATTTTTACTTCTCTGCAAGCTAACCAAGGTAAGCATATATGTTCTAGAGCAAATGCATGCATTTCCATTAGTCTAGTGTCCTCCATGACTTCCGATCACTGAACGGCAAGGAAGCACCTACAGTAAGTCCTATGTTAAAGTGAAGATTGCTAGAGAAACAGCAGGTTTCAGAGATACTAGTTTGGAGGAGTATGCTCCTCCAAAAAGCTTACAAAATATTTTCCTTCAGTCTATTATTTGTCCCTTACCTCTACCTTCCAAGGAAAATGCTTACTCTCATTTCACAGATAAACACTAAGTTTAAAGAGAAATGACCTACTTAATGTTGGAGGGGGTTATTGAGAGGATATGACCACTGGTTGACCTAAGTCAACCTGGGATATGACCCAGACAAGCTGAACCTGGGCAATGGCGGCTCCTCACTCTCTCGCGTGTCTTTGGAATTATTTTCTGCCCACAGTAGGAGCTGTTTTCAAGGATTCAGCCTTGAGAGAGGAAGGTGTTCTTGAGAACATGTGTACTGTGTACATGCAGTTAAGACCTCTATAAACTTTAGATATTTAGGTGGGTGGGTGTGGAGATCTATACGTCTTGAAGTCATCCAAGACAAGCCTTGTATGTAAGTTCTTTTGCTTATTTTTTTTAAAGGTTTTATTTATTTATTTGACACAGAGAGAAAGCGAGACAGCAAGGGGTTAGTAGGAGAAGGAGAAGCAGACATCCCACTGAACAGGGAGCCCGATGTGGAGCTCGATCCCAGGACCCTGGGATCATGACCCGAGTTGAAGGCAGATGCTTAGTGACTGAACCATCCAGGCGCCCCAGTTCTCTTGCTTATGAAGCCTACCACCTACTGTGTTCCATTCCAGATATTTTCAATGGGATTTACCCTACGTTCTTTTTCACCCAGTCCCAAGGACTAGAGGAACATGACTGTAGCCAAGTTTTTAACAACTCTCCATTCTCCTGACCATAGTGATTAGTTTGGGGACCCAAATTTGGTGGGTCTTATGGTCAAATGATGCAAACTTGAGCTGAATTTCTGGCCAAAGTTTCTGACCAGAGTATCAGTAGACTAGACTCAAATCCACATCCTCCATGGGTCAATTCTCTGTTGCTACATCCAAGAAATCCTGGTTTCAAGGGTTTCTACATCACTTACCAGGTCTGCGATTTGGGACAATTTACTTGACCCAGACTCAAAAGCATCATCACTATAATGAGAATAATGTAATGGGAGGACCTATCTTATAAAGTTATTATTGTCTGTCCAACATTAACTGCCACATGGTAAACATCCAGGAAGTTAGAGCATCCATAATCATTATTCACTACTGAATAGAGATCTTTAATGAGATAAGGCAGAGAAACATGAACCTTTCAGAGATTCATCTACCAAGATATGAAAATAATTCAGTAGAATGCACAGATGACCTTTAACAGTGTATGTCACGTGGATTTGCAGGAAAGGGCATGGGGGAGGGGAAGGAGAAACCAGGAATTCTGGGTTTTATTGGAAAGCCTTTTCAGTGATTCTGATACTAACAACTTTATGGAAGAAAAGAGGTGTAATAAGGGATAATGAAGTAAATTTATATTTACTGATCATCAGCCAGGTGTCAAGCTTGTCCTAGACACTATCATAAACAACATATCATTTAATCCCTACAGACATTCTATAAGGAAGTAGGCATTATTATACCCATTTTATGGAACCACAAACTAAAGTTCTGAATGTAATGAATAGAAACACACTGGTCATAAGTAGAGCTAGGATTTACAAGCAGTAATATTCCATCTCAGATCTGTGTTCTCTTCCCATAGTGTCCCATGCACAGTGGGCCAGTATAGCAACTCCTATGTATTTGGAAAACAGTGAAGTTATCCCATAGATGTGGAGAGGCAAACCTTCTTCCCAGATCATAAACTCCTACAGGTATGCCTAGTGTCTCACTTCTAACAGAAGGGGACCCAACACCTTAAGTCATGGAACCAAGGGGAAATCTTATGCCTATAGTATCCCCCATTCCAGATAACCCATCTTCTCCCCTTCAATTCCTTCTTGACTCTTGACTCTGAACCACCCATGAATTGAATCATTTTCTACTAGCGCCAGAATAGAGTTACCATCAAAATGTCTGGACTGTTCCCAGAATTTTCACTTACCGGTTGTGTGATTAAAAGTTTTCTCCACCTCTCTGTCTATGAAATAGGAATAATAATACTTGTACACTCACCTTTATTGAGGTAGTGTTTATAAAAAAGCCCCAGAGAGAACAAAGCTCACAACAAAATAAAAACTGCATGCATGGTTGCTTGCTTTGCTCTGTGTGTACATTGCCTTTTCCTTCATCCTTTCAGCATAAATTCCTCAGGAAGCAAATCATATCTCTTCTTTTTCAATGCCACTGCCTGGACTCCTGTTGTATGCAGAACCAGAATCTACTGATTTATGAACCTTTCACTAAATCCTAGAATACCATCTTTCCAGTTCCTTGGTCTCCAACACCAACCTCTTAATATTGGGGAAGTAGTTATAAATGAGGCTTTGCAACAACCTAAAAATAACTTCACAGCATCCACAAAAAGACTCTTAATTGGTGACCACATTTTCTGCCACGCTTTCACTGTGAAAAAATGACCATATAAAAAAAGCTCCGTAGTGAAAGGCTGTGGATGTGATGAAATACACAATATTTTTAGCACATGCAAAATATCTTCAAATGTTCATGGAATTCGTAGCTGTCTTGGAATGGACTGCATCAAGTAGAGTTCGCTGCCATTATTCTTACTATAGTTCCCCTCCAAACATTCATCTTCTTCATCATGCAAGACAGTCTTGGCCTTAGCTATTTGTAAACATTATAAAACAAAAACAGCGCGTTCTCAGCTTATTAAATTCTCCAGGGTATTGTTTTTTGGGATCTGTCCCAAGAAATAAAAATAAAAGCAAAACCAAAAACATGTTAGGGGTCAAATAAATTTTGGAAATGTTGCACCTTTAAGAACCTTCTTGGAAAGTCATAAGGTGTTCATTTGTATATTTAAAATTCACAATAGACCTGCTCTAAAGGAGTCTTTTAATTTAATTTAACATAATTCTTCCCTTTATGGACCTTGGTCAGGTAATACCAGATAACAGGAAAGAATTACTATTCATTTTGTTAAGCGGAACAGTGTCTATAGTAGGTGCCACAATGAGCCATCCTGAGCCACCCAGGCACCCAGAAGTTCAAGATTGTTCCCTTTGTCACTGGGAGGGCTGCCAACTGCCCCCTGCTATATGCCTTCGCCAGAACAGCCTTCCAATTGCTATTGGCTGAAGACAGACACCCGCTCCCAGGTTATGCCCACTTTGGGGGAACAGCCTGGTCAAAATGCAAGCACCACAGGGGTGTGAAGGCCAAACTTTCTCCTCCAGACTCGGACAACCGAAGTGCTCAGCTCTGTAGCTTTCCATGGGGGCCAGCAGATCCTGCCTGCCTATCAGCTCACTCTGGCTTCCTTTCCTTCCCTCCTACAGATACTAATCCTGAAAATCCTAATAAACTTTCTGCTGGCTACTCTTCATCTTAGAGTTTGCTTTCCAGGGAACCCAACCTGCAACAATAGCATGGGGGAATTTTTTTTTTCTAACCCACCAGAGATAAACCCTGAAGGGTTTAAGGATGAGATGATACAATGTCTCATAATTGCAAAGGAAAAAAATGTGTGGAAGTTGATGGGAAAAGATTCGCAAAATGTTAATAATTGTGGGGACTGAGCACTGAACACATAGAGGTTCTTTGTAGTAATTTTTTTTTGTGCATGTTTGAAAGTCTCTCTTATAAAGTGTTTTTAAGATAGAATTACCAAAGCTTCCAGAGAATCCTCTTTTCAAGTAATACTGCTATCATCTTGGGACAGATTTGATGCTAACTAGGACCTACATAAGCCCGGGAAGTTTCCCAATCACTTCCTATGGTACAGAATAATTCCACTGACTCTGGATCTGAGTTTTTCGGATGGGCCTCATTAATGTTCCCAAAAAGGTCATTGATGCGAATGAACAGCCGGCTCCCTGCAAACAGCTGCAGTAGCTGGAGAGGCTGGAAAGCAACTGTTGCCTGTGATAGGCCCACCCTTCGAAGTTACATAACCGCGCAGAGCTGGCTGGACTGAAAATGCCCTCAGACGTAGGAAAGGGAGTGGAAGGATGTAGAAAGCCTCAGGACACAGACCATGATAGCACAACCAATTAAGCATCTGAGCTGCCCCTTGGACAGTTGGAAACGGGACCGTGTAATTACTTCTCATCTGGAACATTCGCCTTTCCTTGAAATCCTGGGAAATGACCTGGGGGGCAGCTCCCGGGGACTTTGTAAATAAAAAGTAGAACACAGTTCTTTGCCTCTTGGACCCGAAGAGCCCAGGGTGGAATTGTTAGCATCTCATCAAGGGAAGAATAATACTATTAATGATGGAAGGCAAACCAGGAGGCTATTAGGGTTTTTTTGTAATCTCCTTAATTAAGACTCCCTTTTTTGGAGTAGCCTAAAGTGTTCAGCTCCTGTTCACCAGGCCATCTGCTGTGCCGGCAGTTTCTCTCCCCTCATTTCCTCCCAGAGGAATCTTTAGAGCTTCAAGACCCAAGGAGACCTGCCTGGAGCTGGATTTGCATCCCTAACTGAATCTATTTTAAGGTTTCTTTTGTGAACCTAATGGCTATCTCCTGTCATTTCCTACTTGCAGCGACTGTTTGTGTCTCCTCTAAAGACTAAGGAGGGCCCAGTTCTCCCCCAGGGTTTCTGTTTGACGTACACAGACGCCACCATAGAAACCGTCTGGCACGGCAACATGTGGTAAGACCTTCACTCTCATCCTTCAGGGTCAGGAGGAAACAGCTTGCTCCTGAACCTTCCCTGCAGCCTGTTTTCATAGCCAAGTCCCTCATTCAAAAGCACTTTGGGCCAAAAGCTGCATAGTCTCTGCCTAGTCCAAAGAGCTCCTCGGATTTATCAGACCGTCTGTGACCCATGCCTTTCTCCTTCCTGAACCCGCACTTCACCTCCAGCGCGAGCCATGCTGCTTTCGTGGAAGCTCCTAAACATGCCAGTCACACCGCCTCCCTTCTTTGCACTTTGCACTTCTGTTCCCTTTCCCTGAAACGTTCTTCCCCTGGTCACTGTTGTGTGGTTAGCTCCTTCTTGTCATTACATGGAGCCTGGATATCGCCTCCTCAGAGAAGCCTTCCCTGACTGCTCAGACTGAAGTGGCCACCTCATCATTGGCACATCACCCCATTTTTAATATATATACTTTCTAAAGGTTGTATTTATTTGACAGGAGAGAGAGAGAGAGCACAAGCACGGGTGGAGGGAGAGAGGCAGGGGGAGAGGGAGAAGCAGACTCCCAAGTGAGCAGAGAGCCTGACACGAGGCTCAATCCCAGGACCCCAGGATCATGACCTGAACTGAAAGCAGATGCTTAACCAATTGAGACACCCACGCGCCCCCACATCACCCCATTTTAGTTGTCTGCATAGCACTGATATTTCCACTTGTTTCTTTCCTGTCTCCCTCCCCCTCGGCCAGTATGGCAGCTCCCCAAGACTCGCTTGCCACTTGCCCACAGTGCCTGCAGTTGGGTCTGGAATGCCACGGGCCCTTCAGAAATAATTGCTGGATTAACTCATTATTAATTGACCCTGCTTTTTATTTCATCTTCCTAATGATACTAAAGGTATACCTGATTATTCCCTTTACCAAAGGAGTAAAGGGAGGTTTAAAAATTAAGTAGCATGGACAAGGTCACTCAACTCTCGGGGGGAATGGGTTCAAGATTCCAATCCATGGCTGATTCTACCTATTTGAGCCGTCGGGTCTGTGAGGATCCCAGTGAGATGTGAGAAGAGGTGATGGTGTGTCTGCAACATCTACAGATGTAATTTTGCTTTGTTCCTGGGATTGCCTGTTGGGGACTGCTTTGGTTTGTGCCCCTCATCCTGCTAGGGAACATGCTAACCCAGAAAGGGAAAGTAATTGGCCTAAGGCAAACACAGAGCAGCCGGAAGTGAACCTCTAATGAGCCCCCCTCACTCCTCCTTCCATGCCACGAGCCACCCTATATGGTGGCACATGTCATACCTGCCCGGTGGTGATGAAGGACAGCTGGGCAGAAGCTGGACTCCAGGGGCACTCAGCACTCCATGCCGAGCACCCACATGGGCCTCAATGGCCCTTCCAGAGAGGACACCATTTTCCATTTTACACGTAATTAAACTGCCTGCTAACTCTTTTTTTACTCACTTCCTCAGAGAATTAAGACATCTAGAAGTAAATTCTTTCCAGCCTCCTGGACACGAGAAGTTTTTGGAAAAGTAGCTAAAGGCACTGAGTTAATCATCTCAGAGGGATGAGTTGTTAGCCCTCAATCAGTTGCTGACTCATCACTTCCCTTGCTAATTAATAGATGAATCTTAATGTGCCATATTGTAACTAAGCAGCCCTCGGGGAGTTCACAACGACAAAATGCTATTATACAGAGCGTGCCCGGATTTAGGCCTCATCTGTGGCCAGCGATATTCTCTCTTTCTCTCTTTTCCCCTTAGGACATTCCTACCCAAAAATAAAATCCCACTTGGGAATCCACAATATTTGATGAGTAAGATATAATGAGCACGAGCCAGGAATCTTCCAATTCTAAAGCATGCTAAAAAAAAACAAAAACAAAAACAAAACAAAACAAAAAAACCCCAAACCTCTAAAAGGAGATGTAGCAACATATGTACAATGTTTGTCTTTCAGGGTGGGGCTAGGAAAGAATTTTTTTCCTGCTGCATCTTTCTATAGTGATTTCCTATAGGAAGCATGTGAAACTTTTATTTATTTATTTATTTATTTATTTATTTATTTATTTATTTATTAAAGATTTTATTTATTTGACAGAGAGAAACACAGCCAGAGAGGGAACACAAGCAGGGGGAGTGAGAGAGGGAGAAGCAGGCTTCCCGCCAAGCAGGGAGCCCGATGTGGGACTCGATCCCGGGTCTCCGGGATCATGACCTGAGCCGAAGGCAGTCGCCCAACCAACTGAGCCACCCGGGGGCCCCGTACAACTTTTATAGTGAAGGAGAAAACACTGTATCTCTGAAAAGACAGTGAAATAGGAAGGCAAAGCTGTAGCTAAGAGCTGCAGGCTAGGACTTGGAGCCACTGGCCGAGCTGGCTTCAGCCAACTGAGCAGCACAAAGTACTATAATGCAGTTTTTATCATTCAAAGCAGGAGTAAAACCTGCCATGTGTCCTTCCCTCGTGATAGCAGAAAGATGACAAAACCTGGAGCTGGGAGGGGGTAAAAAATGAGACCCCAAGGAGGGAATTATTTTTATGAGCACTTTTGATCTGATGGCAGGCACACTGCTCTGTCTTTAAGGCGATGCCACCGCCACTGGGCTCAGCCTCACTGCCACCCAGCAGGGGGCCAACGCCAGCGGCCTTCTCACAGGCCATTTGGTGCTATTTGTTTCCTTTGCTTGCCTCCTACAGAAGAGCTAGCAGGGGAAGGAGCCCCAGGAAGGGCCCAGAAATAAATCCTGAAGAAAAGAGCGGGTCAAAATGAAATAAAGCCAAGAAAAACGATGGTAAGAGCGGAGAGAAAATGTTCTCTCTACTCTTAAACAAGTAGGAAAAGCAAAAGTTGAAAGAAAAGCGCAGCAACTTTTTTGCTTTTCTATTTGTAAATATTTTCTTTCCCTACGCTTTCCTCCCATCGTCCTCCAAGAAAGTCTAGAAACAAACTTTACCAAACTGTGTCCCCAAGACCTGCTCCAACTTCTCCTAAGCCTGCATAGCGGCTGGGAGTGGGGGGGAGGGGGCGTAAGAAGATGTCAGCCAACATGTGTCGCACAGCACCCTTAAGGCAGTCTCGGACCAGGGGACTTTCCTGGGCATCCAGCAACAGCGAAAGCACACAGGTTTGTTAGGGAAGGCGTTTTAAGGGGACAGGAGAGAAGGAAGGTCAGGGCAAGAATTATAAATAAAAAAACACAAGCCCACAGCTAGAAGTGAGAAGCCAGAGGGAAAAAGTGGGAAAATTCAGGACTTTCCCACTGAACAGGATGCAGTTACACGGCGCTGCCTCTACTTGGGTGGTGGCGCTGTGATGTGGGCTTGGCTTGGCTGGGGTTAAAAATTGGTCCAGGGACTGATTTTGGCAACTGTGGCGGGAAGCTCACGTGAGTCTTACAGACCTCAGCAAAAGGATCCTACTAAAAGGGAAGATAGCCAGATCCAACGAGAATTTAGGCTTTCTGGGATTCATTTACTCATTTCCTTTGACTAATCGTATTTGAGACCTTGGGACCTTGGGTCAGGTGCTCCGAATACAGCAGAGATCAAACAGATGTACTCACCCCTTTGCTCCCCATGGAACTTCCTAACCAATCAAGAAGGCAGATATTAATCATATACACATCCTATACAAAAAGTCGGAATTAAAACCACAGTTAAGTGATATGAAACACTGTGGCATTGGAAGACAAATTCATAAAAGCTTGATGCTCACTACCTGAATCCTGAATCGTTGAAAAATACAGAGGATTTGGGCAGCTAAAGATTGACCAAATGCGGGCCTACAGGGTGGGGTCAGACGTGTGGCAACACTGGCCACTTTGCTACAGTGTGCCTGAGGTCTGAGCTGCAGGAGAGACACTTACCTGGCAGGACTACACTGAACAGGTGTGGAAACAGGGCCCAGAAAGGCTGCACTGGTTATTATCAGACACCAACAAGACCATTCACCCCACTGCCTGACGGGATTGGGCAAGACTGTTTAAGGAAAAATCCTCCTCTTGGATTATAGGAGTGAGAATAAGTATCCCTCCCCTATATTCCCTGTATTTTGTGTTCCCTTAAGCCCTGGTCAGTCAGGATTATGTGGCCATGTCCCTTGAAAGGGCTCAACAAACTGTGTCATCCAGCTCTGACCTTCAAAAGTCTAGAACCCAAAACCTTCTCTGATTATTTGAGTTTCTTCCTGGATACCTTAAGGACACTTGGCCCCCAGAAAATCTTTACATGGCTCTAAAGAATATAGTAATAAAATTGTACCCATTTTCCATTCTGTTTTCCACCCAACTATATCAGCTCATAACAAATATATGGCCCTGAAGGGCAATGCCACCATTTAGGGGTTATGGTAGAAGGCCTTGGCTGCAACAAAAGCAGCTGACATAGCCAGAGCCAAACTCAGGTCACATGTTGGGAAGTGACCTCTAAGAGCTTGTGGATAAGCCTCATTATCCACATGGATTATTTACAAACCCAACGGTAATGGTTTCCTAACTTCTTCCCTAATGCTATTCTAAATAACAGTCTCACCTATCCCACTCTCAGGTGTTTTACTAGTAGAAGCTCTCACATCAGACCTCTCTGCAGCATACATCATGCTTAGTTGTATTTTGAACCCCTGACTTAAAGACCTGGCAAAAAAAAAAAAAAAACCATGTAAATACTAAATAACTGTTCTATCCACTAGATAATCTAAGTATGAACTTAGATGGTGCTGGGAAAACTGGACAGAAACATGCAAAATAATGAAACTGGATCATTTTCTTTCTTTCTTTTTTTTTTAAAGATTTTATTTATTTATTTGACAGAGAGAAACACAGCGAGAGAGGGAACACAAGCAGCGGGAGTGAGAGAGGGAGAAGCAGGCTTCCCGCCGAGCAGGGAGCCCGATGTGGGACTCAATCCCGGGTCTCTGGGATCATGACCTGAGCTGAAGGCAGTCGCTCAACCAACTGAGCCACCCAGGCGCCCCTGGATCATTTTCTTACACCAAATACAACAATACATTCAAAATGGATTAATGGCTTAAATGTGATATAGGAAACCATCAAAGACCTAGACGAGAACATAGGGAGTAACCTCTTTGACATCAGCTGTACCAACTTCTTACTGGATATGTCTCCAGAGTCAAGGGAAACAAAAGCAAAAATAAACTATTGGGACTTCATTGAAATAAGGAAACAATCAGCAAAACTAAGAGGCAATCTATTTGCAAATTACATATCTGATAAAGGGTTGGTATCCAAAATATATAAAGAATAAAACTCAACATCCAGAAAACAAATAATCCAGTTAATAAACAGGCAGAAAATATGAATAGACACTTTTCCAAAGAAGGCATACAGTTGGCCAACAGATGTATGAAAAGATATTCAACATCACTCATCACCAGGGAACTACAGATCAAAGCCACAATGAGATATCACCTCACACCAGTCAGAATGACTAAAGTTAACGAGTCAGGAAACGACAGGGGCAGCCACTCTGGAAAACAGTAAGGAGGTTTGCCAAAAAAATTAAAAGTAGAACTACCCTATGATCCAGCCATTGCACTACGAGATATTCACCCAAAGGATACAAAAATACTAAATTGAAGGGATACATGCCCTCCAGTGTTTATAGCAGCATTATCTATGATAGCCAAATTATGGAAACGGCCCCAGTGCCCATCAACTGATGAATGGGTAAAGAAGATGTGGTATATATATACAATAGAATGTTATTCAGTCATCAAAAAAATGAAATCTTGCCTTTTGCAACAACATGGATGGGGCTAAAGGGTATTATGCTAAGTAAAATAAGTTAGTCAGAGAAAGACAAATAGCGTATGATCCAGTCACATGTGGAATTTAAGAAACAAAATAAACAAACATGGGTGCGGGGAGAAGAGGCAAACCATGAAGCAGACTCTTAACTACAGAGAACAAACTGATGGTCACCAGAAGGGAGGTGGGTGGGCGGATGAGGGAAATAGTTGATGGGGATTAAGGAGGGCACTTGTGATGAGCACCAAGTGATGTGTGGAGGTGTTGAATAACTTAATTCAACTAATATTACATTGTAGGTTAACTCACTGAAATTTAAATAAAAACTTGGAGGAAAAAGTAAGTGTGAACTTGGAAAGGTTCTCTTTTTCTTATCAATTTTTTAAAAGAGGTGTGCCTGCTCTCAAGGCCTGCATGTATAAAAGTGCTGAACCCAACATCACTGAACTATGTCCTGTGTGGATCACCACACAATGTAATAGTGTGAACTGTACTCAATGTGAGCTAACGTCCAGTAGGGTAATGTGAAATACACACAGAACTAATGCACAACAAAGCACAGCAAACTGCTAAGCAGCGTGAAGTGATTCACTGTAGTAGTGTGAACTAGCACACCATGTATTATAGTATAGTGTGAACTATAGCTCACACAGGACAGTAGTATGAACTAGTACATTGTATATTATAAACTACAGTTCACATAGTTTAGCAGTATGAACTAGCACACATTATATTATAGTATGGACTAGCACATAGCATATTATAATAGTATAGTGTGGATTGGAATACAGTATATTATAATATAGTGTGAACTACAGTTCACATAGTATATAGTAGTGTGAACTAGCACACAGTATATTATAATATAGTGTGAACTACAGTTCACATAGTATAGTAGTGTGAACCAGCACACAGTATATTATAGTATGGTGTGAAATATAGTTCACACAGTGTATAGCGTGGACTAGCATAGAGTATATTATAACATAATGTGAACTACAGTCCACATAGTATAGTAGTGTGAACTAGCACACAGTATATTATAGTCTAGTGTGAACTACACTTCACAAAATATAGTGGTGTGAACTAGCAGACAGTATAATATAGTGTGAACCGCAGTTCACATAGTATAGCAGTGTGAACCAGCACACAGTATATTATAGTATACTGTGAACTATAGTTCACATAGTATAGTGGTATGAACTAGCACATGGTGTATATGACCCTTGAGCAACATGGGGATGAGGGGCACCAGTACCCTGCACAATCAAAAATCCATGTGTAACATATGACTCCTCCAAAACTTAACCATTAATAGACGCTTGTTGATCAGAATCCTTATTGATACCGTAGTCAATTCACATGTATTTTGTTTCTGTATAATATACTGTATTGATACAATACACTAAGGGAAAATATTATTAAGAGAATCATACGAAAAATATATTTACTTAAAAAACACATTTACTAAAAAAAAAAAAAACATTCACAGTACTGTATTTCATTAAAACAATCCACATATAAGAGGACCCACACAGTTCCAACCCTTGTTATTCAAGGGCCAACTACATAGGGTGTCAAACATTAGACAGTACGCACTAATACACAGAGTAGTGATATGAACAGATCAACCATAAAGGCAATTCCCCAGTATAACTGTGTATACACTGCAGTGGGAACTACAACACCAAGTAGTAACAGGAACCATGACACACACGGTAATATTCAGCACCACGGTGTTAACTACCACACAATATCTTTCTGTGCAGGTCATACAACCTTTGAAACTGTTCCATACATCTAAGATGACTCCAGGATAACAACTGATGTCAATACAGCTTTCATTAAGTTGTACTCTCCTATTCATTTTTGAATGTCTTCCTCTTCCAGCAGCCTAACACTCACAACCTAAAGATTTCCAAATAATTATTGCAGTTTAACTAGAATTTGATTCAGAGCATTCTTATTAACAGCAAAATGAAGCAACTCAACTAGTGACAGTAATTCTGTGGATATATATAATGGATAAGAGGAGTGTGCCAGGCTAAGGACATCTCCAACAAGTGCATCAAAGGACGATGCATACAGCACCTTTCTGGTTAATAAAAGAAACAAGTCCAGGAAAAATAAAACAAGATGAAATCACAGCAGGAGACAAACCCTAAGAGGATCTTAATCATAGAAAACAAAATGAGGGTTGCTGGAGGAGAGAGGGTGGGGGGATGGAGGAGCTGGGTGATGGACATGAAGGAGGGCATGTGATGTAATGAGCACTGGGTATTATATAAGACTGATGAACCACTGAACTCTACCACTGAAACTAATCATATACTATAACCAAAAAAAATTGTGAGACTATCGATTACAGAATTCTTAGTATTAGAAAGTGCGAAACTTACTAGTTCCTTAGCACAAGGATAAGCTTTTCCCAGAAAAAAAAATCATCTCAAGTGAGACTTTATTAATGGACACCAAGTACTATGGAAGGCAGTGTTATCAGAGGCAAATGCAATGAGACGTTTCAAAGGGTCTTTGAACTGATCTTCTACACACATTGAGGGTAAAGCTGCACAGGAATTCAAGGAAAGCAATTCCCAAAGGACAAGTGAGCTAATGCCATGAGCATAACATTCCAATGGCACAAGAGATGACAGAATGCAGATTATCTGGGAGGGAGACAGAATGCATGTTCCATACCTTACGCCCTACAAGTTCACCCTCCTTCAGGAGGGCTTCTGTTTGGGGTTGGGAAGAAGTGAATTCAAGGTTGGCTCTGATCCAGCCTAGAATACAAAGATTCTGAGTAACTGGTTGGAGACGTCTCACTTGAGATAGTACATAGTGATTAAATGAAGAGACGGGGTTACAGGATTGTATTTAAGAAGAAAACACTTCTTGAGTTTCACAGTAGTTGGTAAGACAATGGGATGAATACCCAATTTTTGTATCAACATGGACGGGACTGGAGGAGATTATGCTGAGTGAAATAAACCAAGCAGAGAAAGTCAATTATCATGTGGTTTCACTTGTGGAGCATAAGGAATAACACCGAGGACATTAGGAGAAGGAAAGGAAAAGTGAATTGGGGTAAATCAAAGGGGGAGACAAAGCATGAGAGACTTTGGACTCAGAGAAACAAACTGAGGGTTTTGGAAGGAAAGAGGGTGAGGGATGAGTGAGCCTGGTGATGGGTATTAAGGAGGGCACATACTGTGTGGAGCACTGGGTGTGGTGCATAAACAATGAATCTTGGAACCCTGAAAAAATAAAATTAAATTTTAAAAAAGACAATGGGCAAGTTACTTAGTCTCTTTCAATGGGGACACTAGTAACTACCTTTTCGGGCTGTTACCAGCACCTAGAAATTCATGGGGCCAATAATGATAATCAGTACAATAACACTAACCAATACAGTAACAACAATAATGATAACCAATACAATAACAACAACAATAATAGTAACAACAGCTGTCACATAGAGTCCTTGCATTATGCACACATGTACATAGTAAGCCCTGTAGATGTATCTTCCTTAACCCTTGTAATAACCCAATATTGTCAATATTTTCTCATTTCTTTAGGAAAAAAACAGACCCAGAAAGTTAAAACTACTTATTGAGAGCACGAAGCTGGTACTTGTCACAGCCAAATCTGAATTCAAATGCCAGCTCCAAAACTGACTAGCTGTGTGACCTTGTGTAGGTTACCTAAATTCCATGTGCCTCAGTTTCTATATCTGTGAAATGGAATAATAACAATCTTTACTTTGCATGGTTGTTGCAGGATTGCAAGAAATAAGAGACATGTTTAACACACAGTAAATCCTCAATGAATAACGGGTTTTCATATTATATAAACATCACATGGGAAGGAGTTTAAGGCTAACACTTTATAAAAATGGAGGCAAGCACTTAACCAGAATTTTCACTTGGATCAAAGGTTACCTGAGCTTTTGCTGGAAAGCAAAGTGCAATAAACTAGACATTTCCTCAGAAAGCGATACTAAAAAAAGAAGAAAAAGAAGAAAGAAAAAGCAGCAATATATCTGATGGAACATATGAACAGCATTTAATGCAGTCTCCAGTGTTTTATGAATCATAATAACCATTACAAATGTGACTTTGGGGGCCCTAATTGAATATTACAGCATTTATCAAGGCCATAGAAAGAGGAACAATATCAAGAGTTAAAGCAATAACGAAGGTCCCATTTCTCTCTAAATATTAAAAGAACGCTCCTGTGCCACTTCCATTATTTCTACCATATATGCATGTAACATGTTTTAATGTTATAAATTTTCTCCAAGTTGAATCGCTTTTTTACCGAACTACTAAAAAGCAGTACCATCCATAATGAATATCTCTCTGTGGACCATGACCTTAAGAAAATCAAGATAATACTAAAATAGAGAGTTTGAGAGAAACCAAGCAGCCAACTTATTTCAAAGACACCATTGAACTAGGCATTGAAATGGATTTGGATTCCAAAAACTGTTGGAAACCCCTCTACACTTTCCTTCAAGTGATCAGCTTTAACTGGGACAGAGAAACCATGACCTCCCAGACCCAATCATTTTATCTTTGTAACCAGATTCACTATGAGATCAGAAGTGTGCCACCTCATCTAATAGCCTTGGTGTGTTTAACTTAGGGCAATTTCCTTGCCTCATACTTACAAAATCTAAGTTGTTATTATTGACACTTCTTTCTGAAATGGGACAAAAGTCTATTAGTTATCAGGAAAACGTAAATAAAGCCACAATGCAAAATTACTATACACCCAATAGAATGGCTAAATTTTGAGAAGATGGACAACATCAAATGTTGGTAAAATACAGAAAACTAGGGGCACCTGGGTGGCTCAGTTGTTGAGCCTCTGCCTTCCACTCAGGTCATGAGTTCAGGGCCCTGGGATCAAGCCCCGCATCGGACTCCCTGTTTAGCAGGAGGCCAGCTTCCTCCTCCTCTCCCACTCCCCCTGCTTGTGTTCCCTCTCTCACTATCTCTCTCTGTCAAATAAATAAATACAATCTTTTAAAAAAATTAAAAGAATACAGAAAATTATATTGTCACAACTGTCATAGAAAATAAGTTTGTACATACACTCTGTATGAAAGTTTGGCAATATCTACCAAGTTAAACCCATGTCTATCATATGACCTAGCAACCCCATTCCTAAACGCCCAATACAATTGGGTTTCTATGTTCACAAAAATGAAAACAACCTAAGTGTTCATCAATGATAGATAACACACGTAATACATAATTAAATTGTAGTATATTCACACCAGGAAAGCTACACGACTATGAGAGTGATCAACCCTCAAATGCCCAGAGCAAGATAGATGCATCTCACAGACATAATGTTGAGAGAAAGGGGCCAACACAAGTGGGTTTTACTCTTTTATTCCATGTATCTAAATTTCACATTTTCCACCTGTATAATTCAATGACAAATTCTACAGATACAAAGAATATCTCTGTTTCTGAGACTGCATACTTTCCAACTTATTTCAGGTCTGATTTTCACTTATTTTAGGTCTGACCCTAATGATTTTCTATACATATATTATTTCATTTGCTCATATTTGACACACATTGAATCAAAATTTACATGAATTTAAAGTAAGGTATACTGGTTGAAATTTGTAAATAATACCAACTTTTCTCTAAGTTATATATATACTTTTTGAAATTGGTATCTCCAGTCTTTCTTTGAACAGAATTCCACTGTTCTCAAATTTAAAATATGTTCTATTCCTAAAAAAACAGCTTTACATGAAATATTTAAGTCTCTATTTTTAAAAACATAACAATTTAGTGCAGGGGTGGCAAAGCTGTAACACACAGCCCCCCTCTATAATGCTCACAGACAACATGGCACCTCAGCCACAAATTCTACTCCAGTCTGTAGACTTGACCCCGCCTCTATCTTCTAGTCAAACAACACTTCAGGAAAGTATGAGGTATAGAGCAAAGTTAATAGTATAAATGGGAATACCTTCATTTTCCATCCCCTGCTTGTTTGACCCAAATCATCTTTATACCGCACATGGGCCCACTTGTTCTGTTCCCCCATCTGAACTCATCCAGTCCGTTAGGGCAGGGTGAGCAATCCAAGCTGCCTTTTCTAGTTCAAGGTCCTTTCCAAGCATCATCACCAGAGTGGACCATGGGACCGAACATGGATGTGCACTACATGATTTCCTGCACTGGCTTCAATCAGAGTCAGCAGGAGAAGGGAAAGGTCAGCTGCACATGGGGGCTTTCTCCATAGCTCGCCACCAAAAAGTCCTTTCATATTAACCCAAATTCTTCCCCTTTCTCTGGTTGTGACCAAGTCCTCTTCAACACCTCTCTAGACCTTCCCTGCGGGAAGGCTAAAAAGATGATGTGGACCTACGTCTAATTACTCCTCACTTCTCTTGCAGATGTCCTTTCTCATTATAATCAGCTGATGTCTCTTAAAACCAGGCCGTGGCCAAGCCCTTTGACCAACTTTACTCATAGTCTTTCTGTGCTCTCAGCTATTCTCAACTTGCATGCCTAAAATATGCAAACTAGTCCAAGGTCTGCATGTTTTCTCTTTTTCCCTTTACAAGGTCTGACCTGAAAGTTTGTTACTAAACTTCCCAAATTTATTTTCTTGATGCTTATCCCCTCTCTACATGTTAACATTCCTCTGAGCAAGACCTCGCACTCACCACAATGAGCTGGTGCAGGAAGAGGCTGCTGGCCCCTTACCCCAGCTTATTGTCCACATTCAAAAGCCTTTCATCTTGTGACCCCTTCACTTCTTGTTTCCTTTCCATGCTTCCCTTTTTCACTCTTGCCCACCTGTCTGGCTTCAGATTCACTCCTCAGGTCATCCATTCTGATTTTGCTCCTCTAGTATCAATCATGCTGTTCTTCTGAGACTACACTGTGTGTTTGCCCACAGAGCTCTGCACGGGGGGGGGAGGGGGGGTGTCAACATAATAATTGCAGAAGAAATAATAGAGAAAGAGAAATGCTGCGAGCATGAGGCAAAGATGGCTGGTTTTTAAGCAAGAGATGGCTAAGCTTTTCCAGCCCACTGGGCCTTCCTAAGCCCTGAAAGACCTTATCACCTGCTGGTTTCCTCCTGGCTCACTCAGCTCCAGCTACCAGAGGTTCATCACAGCTTCCAGAACATATTAGCCCCTCTGGGCATTTGCACTTGGAATTCCTTCTCCGTCGGGCATCTGCATGGCTTCCTCCTGCATGTCTTTATTCAAACATCCCCTTCTCAGTAAGGTGGTCTCTGAAGACCCCACCTGAAATATATGATTCCATTCCCCCTGCTTCCCATCTCCTTTCCCGCTTTACTTGCTTCCCTAGGGTTTTTCACTATTTGTAATGGTACATATTTTAGTAAGCATTACTGATCTTGCTTATCCAACTGTCTCCCCTTTCAGAATGCAAGCTCCATAAACAGAAGAATTTTGCACCCTTTCTTCACGGCTGTGAAGAGCAAAGCCAGACACGTTAGTATTTCTTGGCTGAATGAACAGATGATCTGATAAGAAAATGTTGGAGCAGGAAGGAAAAACCTATTAGATTGTATCCCGGTCAGCTTGGGCTGCTGTGACAAAATACCTTGGACTGGGTGGCTTCAACAGCAGACCTTTATTTCTCACAGCTCTGGATGTCTGGCAAATTCAAGTTCAATGGGCTAGCAGATTCAGTTCCCCGAAGAGATCTCTCTTTTCTTCTTCTTACGGGATAGTAACCCTATCATGGGGACCCCACCCTCATGACTTATTCTAAACCTAATTACATCCCAGCGGCCCCACCTCCAATTCCATTATACTGGGGGGTTAGGGTTTCAACGTAGGAATGGGGGAGAGGGGGTGTAAACATTCAGTGGGTAACAGAATATAAGCTTGACAGCAGGGAATTTTGTCTCTCTGTGTTCACTGATGGAGTCCTAACATCTAGAATAGTTCCTGATACATAATAATATTAAATATCAAACATTTTATTTAATATTAAATAAAATTATTTTTAATTTTAAATAAAAATAATAAAGAATTATTAAATAAGAAATATTAAATAAGAATGGGAGAAATTGTCTGTAATGTAAGTGCTGAACTAAAATACAATGGCCGTCACCAGGGACATTGACATATAAGATCAGATTTTTATTCGCCAAGCATCATAGAGAGTTTATCAAAGCTATCAGTTTGGGTGCTGGTTTTTATGGTGCTAACAGAACCAGGTAAATTATGGTTTAAGCCAGAGGGCCAAATATCGTGAAATAGATAGTTCTGTGTTTCTCTCTTGCATAATAATCCAAACTGGTATAGCAGTTTGATTCTCCCAAATCCTCAATGGTCAGGACATGTTTTTGTTGCTCTGTCATCTTTAAGGTGCCACTGTGCCTCTGGTTCAGGATGGCCTCCTTTCCTTACATGCAACATGGACCAGAGGAGGGGGAAAGGGATAGAGCTGCTGCTTCCATTAGAGGGCATCCCCTCAAGTTACACCCAGAGATACCCATCCAGGGCACACCTAGAAGTTTTGCTCATATCCCATTGACTACAAATGAATCATACGGTCACGTCTAGCTATAACTGAGAATGGAAAATGTAGTCTTTCTTTTGAGCTATAAATCTGGGCTTTTATTATGATAGAAGAAGAGGTGAATAGATCTGGGGGAGAACTAACAGTCTATGCCCTAGTATGCAGTTTTAAATGACCATGCAGAATTAAGATATACTTTGTATAATTAATTAGTAAATCTGCATCATGCAGAGAGTTTCACTGCACTATTTTCTCTATCAATGTTTTTGTTTGAAAATTTCATAGTTAGGAGCTTCTAAAAATTAACTGCATCAGCATATGTTATGATATTTTGTTGGAGTTTTGGTTAAGAAGGAGGATTTGTCAAGGTTCAGTAAGAAAACAGTAAGTAAACAGAGGCTTAAAAATGCTTGCATTTGAGGCACCTGGGCGGCTCAGTTGGTTAAACGTCCGCCATCAGCTCAGGTCATGATCCTGGGGTCCTGAGATCGAGTCCCACTTCAGGCTCCCTGCTCAGTGGGAAGCCCGCTTCTCCCTCTCCCTATCCCCCACTTGGGCTCTCTCTCTCTCAATAAATAAATAAAATCTTAAAAAAAAAAATACTTGCTCATAGAGGCTTTCCCTCTCTTGCTGCACTTGGAGACATGGGGATGGCCTTGAGTCAGGCTAACAGAGGGTGGGTGTCCACACTATTGGGTGAAAGTCCATACTAGTAACCTTAAAAATAAAACTGTCAGTTATTTTACCAACAAAATGGGTTTATTCAAGAATTGCAGTGAATTGCAATTCAAGATAAACACGCTATGGCAAAACTATAGGCAAGTTCAACAAAAAAAGGAGAGGAACAATATTTTATGGAGAAGGAGGAGGAAACTGGGAAGAGTGTTTGAACAAAAGTCCATTGGAGAAAAGCAAGAGTTTAAAATGACAATAATTTCTCATTGGCTGAGTTGCACGGGTAATCGATGGAGGAGATGCAGTATGCATCTTTTCCCTGTTGGGACCTGTAAGTGGCAAGTCTTCCTTCAGTTGACTTCAGGTGCTATGGCTTCCCTTCCATTCTCCCATCTCCAGTTTAGTGAGGGTTCCCTCTATTAATTTTCACAATATGGAGGAGAAGGAGGTATCTCAGATGACAGCTTGTCACCCATCAGATGTGTGGGTGAAGCCATTCTAGATCATCCAGCTGAAGCCACAATACTAGCCAATTAGAGACCCAGGACAGACACCATCAGAGAGAACCTAAACTAGCCTGGATGCCATCCAAGGATAAAGAAGGGTCGGAATAAACGGGGCTTTGCAAGATTTCTGAGGAGTCAGACAAGCTATGTGGTACTGACTAAGCTCCCTCTGAGCCAGCTGCCAACAAGAAACAGAAACAAACAAAAAAATTGATCTGATCATTCTTTGAGATTCCTCAATCTCTGTGTTATTCTGGTGGCTCCCTAGAGCACCCAAGTACCTGGAGTGAGGATTCTCCTTCTAAAAGGTAATTTTTGATTCAGGCTCTTGCAAACAATGCCCATCCCATCCCAACTGTGCTCTAGCAGCCTGCCAGGGGCCACCATGCATGCCTCCTGTTCCCTCTGGTTCTGCTTCAACCTCCAGAAAAGGGAAGTGGATGCTTCTAGTCATTCTTCAACTTAAGAAATCTGGAGTTTCATTTTGTAATTATCGCTTTGTTCTTGCAAGTTTTAAACTCGTTCCTAACCTAAGGTCTACAAAGAGAGCCTGCCCTCATGCAAATGAGATTTTTACATTTAGGGTCCTACAGGGAGCATCACTTCTCAGAGAACAACTCATTAGCTCCGAAGGCTCATGCAAACTCTCCCACTCAGAAGCTTTGAAACCTTAGAGATTTGAAGAAATTGAGGCCCATTTCCTTTGTGTATGCAGCGAGGATAATAATAGTCTTCTAAAACAAGCCCTAATGAAAAATGCATCAAAACATAAGTGAAAGTGAGGCTTAATTATACGCATAAGGTTTTTTTCAAGTTCTTATTTCTCCTTAAGCTTATGTTTGTGGAGATTGAGGAACAATTTTCCTTGAGTTCTAGAAAATTCTTCCTGGCCTCAACATGCTGGTCATAAAATGAGGGCTGCAATCAGAGTTTCACACTGTGTTCTGACTCTGCCTCCACCCATGATTGTAAGACCTCCAGTTCCCCTTATTGAATATTGTATTTTTATAAACTCTTGGACGTTCTCAGAGGCTTTCCCTGAGTTCTTACCATTTTAGTCCTTTCAGATACAAGATGGCTTTTGCCATGGTTATTATGGCTCCTTTCCTCTTTAATAATCTACAAGGACTCGGAGACTCACAAAGCCATTGCCACAATTAGGGACACCTCTTTGGGAAAATTACAATGGCTCAAAACAAACATGAAAGGTGTTGCTGATCTACAATTTCTGCTCCTACCCTTTGGTCCTGCTGCCACCTTCTTATCATCAGCCCAGTATTCCTTCTGTTTGGAAATTAGTCCCATTTTTTTCCCTCTTAACCTAGTATACATTATTGTCTGAAGACATCCATGTTAGCTGAGAGTGCTGTCAGCTATCATCTCCATAAAGAAGGGCAGACAGGCTCTCCCCACCTCTATGTTACACTAAGCTCTGTGGGTCTTTGTACCAGGCCTCTGGTGCTCCCACTTCTTAGTGAGGATTTGATGAGCTTGCCCTTCTGACTCCTTTATAGCCCTTTCTTCAGAACACTCAAACATAAGTCCATGACACTGGGCTAGGAGATAACTTAAGAGAAAGACATTGTACCCCAAATCTCCTTCCTCCCTGGTTCTGAGACATCGTTCTTGAATCAAACTAGTTTTTCTCACTTCTTCCTCCCCTCATCAAAATTCTGCATAGGGATATGCTTCTGCCCTTCATGCCAGTGGACTCACCGCATCACTCCCTGTGCCCAGGAGCTCATGAATTCTAAGAAGGACATAGCCCTGGCCGAATCCAAAGCAGCCAGCACATCCAGGGTGTAGGGGTGGGGGGACTCCATCTCAGTTGTAGAAGTAGCTCTCCCTTCTCACAACCTTACATGAAAGATGAAATTCCATGGATTTGTGAGCTAGTTAAACCATTTAGGTTAGTCGAGTCTGTCATTTGCCAATACTTATGGATTACTACTGGATACAGAGTGAACACAATTGGGATTTGGTGCAGGTCCCTTGTAAACTCTGAACTTGAAAAATGTTACCATGAGACCATCTTTCATGAGAGAGAAAATAAGAATATTGTGATTGTATGTTCTCCTTTCTCATAATATTTCTTGCTTCTTTTCTTCTTGATTCTGTCTTATTTCTGGATCTTAATAAACTCAAAATAGACTGTTTACTGCTTAAAATTTATTTGTTTTATGCCGTGAGCTATATCAAGGGGAAAAAAGACATTACCAGCCAATCAAATATACCAAGTCTTTTCTATAAAAAGGAGAGAAAAATATTCAGGATGTTCCAGACATAAAACTATTCCAATTTTTAATCTTGTTTTACAGAAATTGAAGACTTGGCTCTAAATTTAGCTGAATCTGACCTGCTTCACCTAGACTCACTTACTATTAACAAGGAGAAAGAATTTTAAAACTCCCCAATTCCTGTCAGTTCCTGCTATTAATAAAAAAGCATTTCTTTAATCCTTCACCCAAGAGCAGTTTCATTATAGTTTCAAAGTTCGTGGAGAGAATTCTACTCAAAATGTTATCATTTTTAAAAAAAACCTGATTTTAAAAGAAATGGAAATTAAGCAGCTTGATAGTACTGTGTTATGAACTATTCACTTTTTTAAAAGAAAATTCAAAGGGAGAGTATGTTCATCTCAGGAATTTGTCCTAAAAATTGTAACTGTTTCTTTAAAATCTTATGCAGTAGCAGCCTTTCAATTTTCCTTTGGAAAGGAAAGAGTTAATTTATATTAGTTTTTTTTTTTTTTTTTTATGAAGGAGAGACTCTGGGTTCTGAATCTCTGAGCTCAGTGCCAAGGTCGCACAAAATAATGAGAACCCTGTTACAGATCATTTCATCAAAGTCTCAAAGGGCATCATACCTGTTAAAATACCACTCTATCCTTCCTCTGTAATAAATATGCAGTTTGGTGTAAGAACAAGAAATTAAATCTATCTGCAAATGCATTTTGCTATTTATTTGACTCTGTCTTAATTTCTTGGCAGTCCCTTCAGTACCACAAATGAAGAGACTAGACCCGGAGGCACTTAGCTGCTCTGGCCAGGCCACTCCAAGGACAGAGCTTCTTGACAGAGTTAGTTAAAGAAAGGTAAGGCAGGGGTGCCTGGGTGGCTCAACTGGTTAGGTGACTGTCTTCTGCTCTGGTCATGATCCCAGGGACCTGGATAGAGCCCTGCCTCAGACTCCCTATTGATCAGGGAACCTGTTTCTCCCTCTCCTGCCACTCCTCCTGCTTGTGCTTTCCTGTTCTTTCTCTCTCTCTCTGTTAAATAAATATAAAATCTTAAAAAAAAAGAAAAAGAAGGTATGGCAGAGCCCCCATGAGCAACTTAGGGGACTGTCTTCCATGATTCTCTTTTGACCAAGAATTTGGTCCTCGAGCAGTATATATTTCACTCATATCATTTTGATAAGTAAATCTTCATCCTTTCAGGGGAGGGGCTGAGCACAGGAATCTGGAAAATTCAATGTGAACCAAGGATTCAGGGTAACTGATGGAGAGTACTTTTGGTAATGGTACTACATTGGTAAGAGCTGGTTCCCAAGGAGAGAACTGTGTTGGGGAAATATTATTGGAAATAAGTCTAATTCCTACAATGAGCATAAAAAAGGATAACAGATATTTGGAGATATAAGTTGTAATACTTTTTTTCATCTTTCTGTTTTATAATTATAGCTCCATATTTGAAACCAGAGTTTCTCATAGGTCTATACTAGGCATCTCGAGGCCAACTTTCATTCTAACCCTGATAATTGTATGAAATAAAATGCAGTATGAATCTTAGCCCTAAATGTCTTTCCCTATATCTGAGGCCACTCAAATATTCATTTTAAACTTTACTATTATATTCTTATTTGCCTTTAATGATCTTAGAATGAGGGAAGTTGGCATGTACCTAAAGAAAGAGAATACAACTGAATAAATCAGCTGAGTCAGACACCACAAAAGGAGTAGGGGCCACAAAGAGCAATGAGACACTGCCTCTGTTCTTGAAGAACTTACAGACTAATGAAAGAAAAACAGTAACAAGGAAAGCATCATTGCACTACAATATGGCAAGTGCTATGAAAAGATATGCCCCAGATGCAATGACAGCTCAACATAAGAGCATTTAGTCCATCCTAGGGGTTCAAGATAGACCTCTTGGAAGAGATATTGTCTAAGTTAAGTCTTAAAGGCAGAAACAATTCCACTGTAGAGTAAGGACCTCCAAAACTCCATGCTTCCATAAAAGCAATGAAAAAATGGACAAACTATTCTCAAAAGGAACTTTTTTGGAAAGCTGGAAATTAACTAAAGGTCTATAACAATACGAGGAGTGTTTATTAAGTAAAAACAGCTGAATCACAGTAAGAAAAGTGAGATTTACTGTGCTTTGACTTACATTATTCCCATACCCCTCTTCCAAGTTCTGCAATAGCCTTGAAAACTAGCATTTTCATAACGATGGTAGCTGTGAAAAACAGCAGTCTAGCACACACTGGAGGGGACAGAAAGGATTTGAAGCACTGCAAAAAGCCTAATCCCCAGAGAATTGTCACTATTTAACCTTCTGATGTTCCCTTTAAATGCCCCAGTCATAGGACTTGTCCTCAGGTGACCTGACTCAGCTCTGACTCCAGGGAATAATTCCTAACCCCAGGGCATTTGCCAAAAGCAATCAGCAGCAATTGTTTGATATCATGGCTGCCTAAGCTGGGACACAAATTGGGACATAAAGGCTTCCCAAAAAACTTAAATAAGAATCCAAGGGAATGAAATGTCTATAGAGGATTTTGAAAATATCTGGCTTATTCCTAGGGTTCCAGATGGCCATGTGCATGCCAAGAAAGATCTGAGAAGATCCTAAGCTTTCACCCATGGCTAACCTTGAGGCTCTTTGCAAGTAGTAAGAGAAAAATAAAGTAGAATTGTAAATTGCCATAGTGTTGAAGGCATGCCCCAACAAACTATACAGAGTCCTTTGGCAAAGACTAATGACTTATTTCTCAAGGCATTTAAAGCAATTTCTTTCCAATTAGTTGACCACTAAACTACCTGAGCAGAGACTTCAGTGACCACACACAACACAGGATACAGATATTACAAAATTAGTTCAGAGTCATTAAACAAACAAGAAACAGCAAAACAACAAACACTGGGGTCAGGGAGAAGATCTGATTTCGAAAGTTGCTGTTAAGGACCTAGCTCAACAAATGCTTAAGAGAAAAATCACAAGGAAATTAAAAGTGGTACACTAGAAAATAACTAACACAACAGAAGATAGTAATGGAGAAATAAAGACACAAAACCCAAACCATATAGAAAAGAAATAGCAGGGTGCCTGTGTGGCTCAGTGGGTTAAGCTTCTGCCTTCAGCTCAGGTCATGATCTCAGGGTCCTGGGATCGAGGCCCGAAGTTGGGCTCTCTGCTCAGCAGGGAGCCTGGTTCCTCCTCTCTCTCTGCCTGCCTCTCTGCCTACTTGTGATCTCTCTCTCTGTCAAATAAATAAATAAAATCTCAAAAAAAAAAAAAAGAAACAGCAAAATGCAAGAGGTAAATTCCATCTTATCAGGAACTATATTAAATATAAGTAGAATATTACAATAACACTCCAATCAAAACGCAGTTTGGCAGAACGTATATACAAAGACATAATCCAGCTATTAACTGTCTACAAGAGACACACCTTAGATTCAAAGACACAAATAGATGGAAAGTAAGAGAACAGCATGCAATCAATAACCAAAAGAGAGTCAAATAACAATACTAGTATCATACAAAATAGACTTTAAGATAAAAATTGTTTCAGGGGCACCTGGTAACTCAGTCAGTTAAGAGTCTCCCTTCAGCTCAAGTCATGATCTCAGGGTTCCAGGATGGAGTCTCACATCAGGCTCCATGCTCAGCAGGGAGTCTGCTTGTCCCTCTCCCTCTGCCCCTGGCCCCACTTGTACATTCTCTCTCTGTCTCTCAAATAAATAAAATATTTTAAAAATTATTTCCTGGGGTGCCTATGTGGCTCAGTCATTAAGTGTATGCCTTCAGCTCAGGTCATGATACTGGGGTCCTGGGATCGAGTCCCACATCAGGGTCCCTGCTCAACAGGAAGCCTGCTTCTCCCTCTCTTATTCCCCCTGTTGTGGTCCCTCTCTCACTGTACTTCTCTCTGTCAAATAAATAAATAAAATCTTTAAAAAAAAAATTATTTCCAGAGGGGTGCTGTGTGGCTCAGTTAGGTAAGTGGCTGTCTTTGGTCCAGGTCTTGATCCCAGGGTCCTAGAAATCAAGCCCCACATCAAGCTCCCTGCTCAGTGGGGAGTCTGCTTCTCCCTCTCCCTCTGCTGTTCCCCCTGCTTGTGTGCTCACTCTCTCTCTAATAAATAAATAAAATGTTTTTTAAAAAATTATTTCTACAAAGAATAAGTTACAATGATAAAAGAATCAATCCTCAGGAAGCTAAAATAATTATAATATAAACCTGTTTCCCTCTTCATTCAGTTCCACAGCAGGGGAAAAAATTTAAAAAAAACATATATATATATAAAGGAAAAAATATACACATATACCCCACATGTACACTAAGTGTGGAATAAGATAAAAATATTCACCTAAAGAAAAAATATGGGGGTGCCTGGGTGGCTCAGTGGGTTAAAGCCTCTGCCTTCAGCTCAGGTCATGATCTCAGGGTCCTGGGATCAAGGCCCTCATCAGGCTCTCTGCTCAGCGGGGAGCCTGCTTCCTCCTCTCTCTCTGCCTGCCTCTCTGCCTACTTGTGATCTCTCTCTCTCTGTCAAATAAATAAAATCTTAAAAACAAAAAAAAAGAAAGAAAAAAGAAAAAATCTGATTAAAGGTGTGATTGGTGGAGAGTAGAAGGACTGGCTTACTGTATGAGCTTGACTCTATATATTTTGAAATTCTAAGAGCATAATCATGTCTTTGGCTAGAAGTTTAGTTTATTCATCCTTGAGGGGAGGAAGAAACACACACAAACATACAAGCATATGCACACACAACACACACACACACACAGACATGACTAGCTCAGGTCCAAATTCTTACTTTATGCCTATCAAGTGTCCATAGAGTTAAATGAACCTTCCAACCTTCAAGCGAGCTCAGGCTCTTATTCCTTGCAGAGGTTGTTCAGTGATGTTGTGCTAACCTTCAGAAGAAAAGCCTAAAAGGAGGTCCATGGAAAGGAACATGAGAAACCCATGTTATTCCCCAAATGCTTTTATGTATGTCTCAAGAAATCCTTACCCGGGGTACCTGGGTGGCTCAGTTGGTTAAGCCACTGCCTTCAGCTCAGGTCATGATCCTGGTTTGCCGGGATACAGTCCTACATTGAGCTTCCAGCTCTGCAGGGAGTCTGCTTCTCCCTCTGAGCTTCTCCCCTCTCATGCTGTCTCTCACTCACTCTCTCTCTAATAAATAAATAAATGAATAAAATCTTAAAAAAAAATTCTTATTCAGAAATCCTAGTTGATTCAATGTGTAAATATAATTTTACATGATTTTACACTGAACACAAGTGATTCCTTTGTAATTTTGTTTTTCAATAAAATGTGATTCTGTGAAAAAAGAAAACCTACGGAGTAAAATATTGTCAGGAAAATTACTGATGGGTCTTGTTTTGGCTGTTAATTTTAATTATCCTAATTAAACTGGGTTCTCTTGGACCTGTCTTCTGGTTCTGCCATTAATCAGTGATTTAATCTTATGCGAGTCATTCTTTCCCTTTTCCTAACTAATGATGAAGTTGAACTAGAAAGCCTTCAATGTTTCCTTTCAGTTCCAATAATCCCTGAAGTAGGGATTAAAGTTTAGTCATCATCTACTTACATGTTAAATTTCCTTGCCCCTCCATAGCAGCTACAATAACAAAATCACTAGTAAGCTAAACATTAGAGAAAATGTTTCAGTTAAGTTCAGGAAGGGAGGTAAGGGGGGAAGTAATACCTTAGCTGATAAAGTAGGGGTTTCACAATTGTCTTTTTTTCTATTACTGACAAAAAGTCCAAGGTATAGTGTCCAGTTATAGCCAAATTGCCTTCAGGACCACATTTGGAACTCTAGCAGGCTTTTTTTTTTTTTTAATTTTTTTTTTTTAAAGATTTTATTTATTTGACAGAGAGAAACACAGCCAGAGAGGGAACACAAGCAGGGGGAGCAAGGGAGGGAGAAGCAGGCTCCCCGCCGAGCAGGGAGCCCCATGCGGGACTCCATCCTGGGTCTCTGAGATCATGACCCGAGCCGAAGGCAGTCGCCCAACCAACCGAGCCACCCAGGCGTCCCAGAACTCTAGCAGGTTTAATAAGTACTTAACTTGTTTTTCAACTGCATTTTTAAACTGCTTGCTTTGGAAATTTTTATATAATAAGAAAATAAAAATGGGTTTTCAAAGAAAAGTAGGTTTATTTCTCTAAATCTAAAACTGCTCTGCATATATTTCTTAGCCCTGTGGAGCCCATGGATATATATATATGCCATGTTGTACAAGAGACTCGTGCTTGGTGCTTGACTAGTTATTTATTTGAATCATTTTAAGAACCATCTCAAGGCAGATAAACTTAAATCACATCTTTAAACAAAGCAAAATAGATTTAGACTTCCACAAACATCTGTTAATTTTTCATACACACTGAATCCATTAAGATAATTCACCTTATGGAATAACTCACAACAAGGAGCTCCTTCCAAAGCACTGAAGAAAGAAACACTCAGTTATGCAAATGATTTCCATTTAAACTATGCTCAGTGAACAACAGAAAGGTAAGTGGTTCAAACTGTATGCTAATCACCTTCACATCTACAGAGCTCTAGGAAAGCCAAGGCCAATAAGGTCAAAATTTCAGCAAGGTTGTAGAATTACGATATCCTGAGGCTGGAAGACTTGTCAGATCATTCACAAGATGGAGAAAGAATCTGAGCCATGAAGTGTTTCCTTGCTTGAATCTACTTCGTGGGTGATTCTTCCCTACGGACTTATTAGAACGATTTGGGTTAATGAAATAATACCTGGTGATCGTCCTCAAACTATTCAACTTGGATCAAATTAAAAAGTGGTTCTAATTACCTTGCAATTGTGGCTGAAGCCACCATTGATCCTGGCAACTGAGGGGAAGATACTGGCTACTGCTACTTGGCAGCAGCCCCAAGAAACTGTAAGTTGAGAGAAATCACCCCTAATGAGATGAGATTTGAGAGTCCCATGAGATTTCTCATGAGATTTGAGAGTCCACTGGTCATGATCAAGAAGAAGATTCTGCAGCTGAAAACTTTGGCCAAGGGTCAAACCATGATTGGGACATCTGCAAGGGTCTGGTGTACTTAAAGTAGCAAATTCTGGCACTGAGGTGTCCTTCAGAGATCTCAAAGACTGGTTTTAAAGCATACACACACACACACACACACACACACACACACACACACACACACACACACAAAGGGGGGGTGGGGATATTTCTATCATTCCTTCTCATTCACATGGGCTTTGTATTTAGCGTCGTTTTTAAGTACTGATACTTCTGGGCTAGACACTGTACTAAACAGTATGTAATTTCACCTAATCCTCAGGACAATATTATAAAATAGGAAATGTTATATTTGTTCTGTATTTGAAGAATCTTTGGGTCAGGGAGTTTAAATTATTTACACCAAAATCAAGAACACAGCTAGGATTTGAACCCTGATCTGAATGACTTCCGAAGGCCATGCTAATAACAATATGATACTGTATGCTCTGCATAGCATGAGTTATGATCCCCCTAAGCTCGAAGGCCACAGGGTTCCCACCTCTACCCCTAGGTGTGATTTGAAGTGTCAATCTGGAGTTCAAAACTCACTTGCCTGAATCTTTCCTCAAAAGATTCTAATTCCATGGGTCTGGGAGCCAAGCAGGTACAGTTTTTAAAAGTTACCCAGTTGATTCTGATGCACACTTTCCATCAAGAACCACTGAATCATAGGACTTAGTGATTCTATAACATGGGAATCCATATATGCATTCTCAGATATTCTTGGAGATAGGCGGGAAATTTTTTTAAATTATTTTCAGAGTTATTCTGG
Organism: Spilogale gracilis; assembly: GCA_004023965.1. Taxonomy (NCBI): domain Eukaryota; kingdom Metazoa; phylum Chordata; class Mammalia; order Carnivora; family Mephitidae; genus Spilogale; species Spilogale gracilis. The sequence continues at coordinate 72,977 of PITA01006730.1, forward strand.
ATCTGGATAACCAAGCCCTGCCAGCACACTTTATTCCTATTTGTTTCAGCTTTTCTTTTGTAGTCCCTCATTTATTTACTCAGCAAATACATGTAAGTTCCTAATATGTATCATTCAGTGCACACTAGTAAATAAGATGATAAGCACATTTGCTCATTTAGAAAATAGTGTTAGAAATAGGGACAACCTCATTGGGTTGCTGCAAAATCCAATGCAATGATATATAAAGTGTTTGGGAAAAGGTCTAGCATATAATAAACATTCAGTGAATGTTACGTATGGATGTTCTCACTGCTCTTTTTCATCTTTTCAAGTAAACAAAAAAGTTTAATTTCCTATAGTGAAGTGATAAATAGCAGCAGGTATTGGATGTAAGAGGAAGATGCTGACTGGTGGTCTGGGAGATGTTCTTCATTTCAGTGATATTTACTAAATGGCCTGAGGTAAGTGATGGAGTCAGCCACACAACCATGAAGAACCTTCTAGGTCGAGGAAAGGGCCAGTGCAAACCCTCTTAGACAGAAATTAACTAAGGTGTTCATATTCATGCACTCCTTTAGCTACAGGTGGTCATGTAAGAGACGGAATGTCAACTGTCAATGGAATGTTTCTCAAAAGGCTGAATCTCTTGTTATGGGATGAATTATACCCCACCCCCTATTCATTTGTTAAAGTCCTAATCCCTAGGATCTCTGAATGTGATTGTGCTTGAAGATAGGGTCTTTACAGAGGTAATTAAGTTAAAGTGAGGACACTTAGATGGGTCCTAATGCAATATGACTGGAGAGTGGACACAGACATGTACAGAGGGAAGACAACATGAAGACACAGGGAGAAGATGGTCATTTTATAAGCCAAAGAGAGTGGCCTAGAACAGACCTTGGCCTAGAACTCCATGGACCTCAGAAGAAACCAACGCGGCCAACACTTTGATCTCAAACTTCCAATCTTCAGAACTGTAAGAAAATTAATTTCTGCTCTTCAAGCCAGAAGCCAGTCTGTGGTATTTTGTTAGTGTGGTCCTAGCAAATGGACACAGACCTCATTCTCAAGAATAAAAAGGAATTTTTGCCTTCAGATGAATCTATTATTCCAATTTAGAAGTTCATTCTGAAAAAGATTTTGATTTATCCAAAAGGATAATAAATGTTAATTCAGATTAGGTCTTCTGGACTTTTTCCAAGTGGGTTGGTCAAATATGAAGCAGTCCAAGAACAAACTAGTTCTCTAGGAGGCATCTGGACCAGTTGAGGCTCAGTTGACATCTTTCACAACATCCGGTCCAACACAGGATTGTTAACTTTTCTTATGGATGGATTTAGTGGCAGGAATTAAGATTGTGGGGAAAGAGTACAGAACAGTCATCTAGTAAACTACCAAGCAGTTTAATTCCCCTTACCATCATGGGGTCCCAAGTCTTCTTATTGGGAGCAATATGCTAAAAGACCATGTCTGAATCTAACCTCCAGACTATGTGCTCAGTGGGAATTACCCAGGAATCATATCCAAGAATAAGAGGTAATATACTTGAAAAGAAGAGCAGCTTGGGGTGCCTGGGTGGCTCAGTTGGTTAAGTGACCGCCATCGGCTCAGGTCATGATCCCAGAGTCCTGGGATTGAGCCCCACATCGGGCTCCCTGCTTGGCGGGAGGCCTGCTTCTCCCTCTCTCACTCCCCCTGCTTGTGTTCCCTCTCTAGCTGTGTTTCTCTCTGTCAAATAAATAAATAAAGTATTTTTTTAAAAAATGTTTCTGGGGTGCCTGGGTGGCTCAGTTGGTTAAGCGACTGCCTTCGGCTCAGGTCATGATCCCGGAGACCCAGGATCGAGTCCCACATCGGGCTCCCTGCTTGGCGGGAAGCCTGCTACTCCCTCTCTCACTCCCCCTGCTTGTGTTCCCTCTCTGGCTATGTTTATCTCTGTCAAATAAATAAATAAAAAAAAAAGTGTTTCAAAGAGGAGCTTGATGACTAGACTGTTCTTTTACCCTTAGAAGTTCCTGGCCAGCCAGAGAGACCTGGGGCTGAGAAAACTGAGCAATGTTGTATTCATCAGGATTGGAGGAACAAAAGCACAAAGAGGAACAGGAGTAAGAGATGACAATTGTTGGAAGGTAGGGATCAGCAGAGAGAAGCGAGGACCGAAGCCAGACCTAAAGCCTCCATCACAGAAGGTCCGTGTGGGTATCCCTTTAAAGGATGACAAAGTGCATTCTATTGCATGGAAGATGAGTGCTTAAAGGGGGTGAACTACCTCTGAAAATAGACATAGAGAGGGCAAAAACTTGACTGCATTTGTATGAAAGTGGTGCTTTCAATAGGAAGGAAAACAATATTTTTTTCACCAAGAATAAGATGTGCCAGCAGGCAATGTTGCCATGACATTTCAAAGTGCTGGTTGCACCCAGGATCTTGGCTGTAAATTTAAATGGAGCCATAATCAGGTGGCATTCAAACTCAGGCATGTTATAATTAAGTAATTTTTTGAGCCAATGGTTTCATTAAGTTTCTCTCCACAAAAGCCAACCCTTCTCTTCAATTTCTATTACATTCATGATATTTAGCACCTGCTTGAGATTTCCTAATAGAAAGGCTAACTATCCAGCTTCCTTCACTTGTTTATAAATGATAATAAAATGATTTAAACTAAGATATTGAAGTATATCACTTATTAAAATATAGTCAAACCTCCTTAAATGAGCTGGTCACACATAAGGAAAAATTGTAATTTCAGCAACACTTACATGCTATGAAGACAATATAATTGGTTAAAGGGATAGAAAATAACTCGGGGATTATCTACTTGTTTCTCTGAGACAAGGACATTTGAGCAGAGACTAGAATGATAAGAAGAAAGCAGCCATGTAAGACCCAAAAGGAAGCCATTCCAACCAGAAGGAGCTAAAAGGCCCTAAGGTAGGAATGAACATAATTGAGTGATGATAACAAGAGCAATAAGACTAAAATGTGGTATGTGAAGGGGCAAATAGGGGAGATGGCATTGAAGAGTCAGGCAGGGTAAAGATTATGTAGGACTCCGTGGGGTAAAGTAAGGAATCTGGATTTTATTCTAGGTGCAATCAGAGACTCTTAAAGACCGTTAGCAGAAGAGTGATATCATCTGATTTAGTTTTCCCAAAGATCCCAGGGGCTTCTCTGAGGGTGAATGCAAAAGAAACAACAAGATCGTCTAGGAGGAGATTTCAAACCAAATGATGAAGGTGGTTTAATGATGAAGGTGGCTTATTTATAGTTCAATTAGTGGTGATGGTGAGATAAGTTGTTGATTGATTGATTAAAGGGTGTTAGGAAAAGGCCAATTGCAGAAGAGTCAAAGAGGGATCCTAAGTGTAGGGTCTGAGGACAGTGATGTCATTTATAGAGATGGGAAGCCTTGGGGAAGAATAACTATGATAGGAAGAACTATCAATATTTCTGCTTTGTTTGTGTTAAGTTTGGGATACCAAATAAGCCTCCACATAGAGATATTGAGTAGTATTTAAATATACAAACCTTGGGCTCCAGATAGAGTGTTGAAATAAACCTATAGATTTGGGTTCCACTATCATAAATATGGCACACTTTAGAGGCATGATGTAGATGAGATCAGGTAGGGTGTGATTTAGGGAGCTGAGAGAAGAAGCTTTGAGTCACTCCTACATTTGAAGGTCTGGTAAAGGGATGAGGCAGCAAGGAAGATGGAGAAGAAATGGCTGATATAGTAGGAAGAAAACAAAAGAAAAGGGCATGGTCGATGATCACAAATGCCGCTAGGAATTCAAATTAAATAAGAAAAAGGATTGACCATTGGGTTTGGAATTAATGGGAGTGGAACGAGGTGGAGACTTTGAATGAAAAAGAAGACTCATGAAATTGTTCTTTGAATAGAGAATGACAAGATGGGCTTAAAGAGACTCTGAGGCCAAAAGACAGATTATCTTCTAGGAGGATGATATTTATGAGTATATGGTAAGCCAAATGAGAAAAATCCAATGGAGAGAAGTTGATTGATTATATTAATTATGCTAGACTAAGTTATTCTGCAATAAATAAAAAACAAAATCTCATTTGAACAGAAGAAAATTGAATTGCTCATTTTCAACCATAGTTGCTGGTGCAAGGAGAACTGGGGTGGGGGTACATTTCTCTGTCTTGGTTTCTGCCAGCATTCAAAGGGACTCCTTCTACCTCAATACAAACCCTCTAAGTTCCTTGAAGGGAGAGAGAGGTTTATGCAGGGGGATTGACAGCAAGGTGTAGAAGTGGCATAGTGTACGTCACTTTTCACCCACATTTTCTTGGCCAGAACTCAGTCATATGACTCCACTAATACAGTGGGAGAATGAGCAATATGATCTTCCAATGTAGTCAGCAGGAAAAGGAACTGGGTTTGATAGATACCTATCATTGTCACTGCAAATGTCCCCACTTAATCATTTCCAGATACACATTTCATTCTTTCTCACACACAAAGAACATCCCACCCATTTCCACCAGGGAGGCAAACCAGATATCTGATCTACACTGAAACTACTTCTAAGTCCAGGATTTCTGGGTGACCTCTCCATTTCTGGATGTGGCTTTCATTGTACAATAGTCTATGAGCTAAAAGTACAAGTTACCTTCCTCCACTTCCACATAAAATGTGCAGTGGTGGGATAGGGACAGAATAACCAGGTAGACATTTTCAGTCAGAAAAAGGAAAATTGGGAGATGCTTAGTTGTCACTGGTCTTTAGTAATTCTGAAATACCTTTGGATTGACTTTGCGAAGGTCTACCATGAAAGCAATGAGAGCTCCTTGAATGGACCCCAATTCTGTTCTCTGAAGGAGAAACTCATTGGTCCTTTGTTCTTCATCATTCTGGATTCACTCAAGCATATTCTTTCTGATTTTTTTAACCCAGGTTGGCCATATCTAATGTGGGTGCTGGAGAGTGTGCCCTTTGGGAGAACTGCATAGTTCATGTGGCCCACGCCCTCCATGAGGGCTGTTGTAAGCTTCCCTAAACAGTCTGTTTTCCTTTTAGATAAGGCTCATGAACCCTTTGGCAACAAACTCCCTCAAAGAATTATTATGCTTCTGATTGCCTTGTTTCTAGTAAGATCCATGAGCTGTTAACTATGTTCAAGGTTACTGTGTAGATTTAGATCATAGATTTCTCCATTTCTTTACTTTTTCACCCCAGGCCTGCCTCTCTCTACCTTGAGGCTGTAAAGCTTGAGCAGACAGGCCATTTCTTTGACTCAAAGTTGGTCTCTGCCTTAAAACTGAGTCAGTCTATTCAACTAAGAAGTCTCATTGCATCTTTGTCTCTCACAGCCTTTTAAAATCTCATCTCTTCCTTTGAGTCTACAGGCAGTTGGCTTTCCCAATTCAGTAGGAGCCCTGACTTTGTAGACCTTATTCCCTTTCTTTTTTGCATGTAACAGCCCATTTCTTTCCTGAGCTCATCTCTTTTTGCACCATATTGTATTGAAAAAAGATGCCCATTCGGGCACCTGGGTGGCTCAGAGGGTTAAGCCTCTGCCTTTGGCACAGGTCATGATCTCAGGGTCCTGGGATCGAGTCTCTGCCTTTGGCTCAGGTCATGATCTCAGGGTCTTGGGATCGAGTCTCTGCTTGGCAGGGAGCCTGCTTCCCCCTCTTTCTCTGCCTGCCTCTCTGCCTATTTGTGATCTCTCTCTCTGTCAAATAAATAGATAAAATCTTAAAAAAAAAAAAGATGCCCATTCATTTCTCATGTTAATCTCTTTGAGACTGGCTACATTTCATAACCAATGCAATAAAAAGTCATTATGGGAGAGCTTAACTGAATCTATTTTTCCCTTTCAGAGTAGTACACAAAATAAAGGTGTGTCTTACAATTCACAACATAACATAGTCTATAAACTATAAAAATAACTTATAAAATATAGTTTATAACAACCAGCATAAACCTATTAACATTACCTTTCAATCCCTCCCTTAAGAACTATATGCTTAGCACATAGGTAGCTGTCCAAGTGACCAGAAGTATTAGTTTTACCAGAGTTTTGCCCTCATCACATATGTGGATCTCCCACCATCTGGATTTCTATTCTTGTTTTCTCAGCACTCACCACTTAATTGTTAAGCAAATATCCTGGTATCACTACCTGGGTGGGCACAGTGGTTTTCCCTGCCACCTCTGCGAAGAAACTATGTATATGCTGGAAGTTTGTTGTGGCCTTTTGCTCCTCCCTTCCTATGAGACAGCATGTCTCAAGTAAATCTGACCCTTCAGTCTAAGCCCCAAGATATAACATACAGGAGCCGATGAGAAATAGCATGAAATCTAAAAGATACAAAGTTTAGGTAATTTTTAGAGATGATTTCTACTGACCATTCAAGGAATAAATAATCCTTGTTTCATACAAACTGCATTACAGAATAGTAAAAAAAGAAAGCTACAAACTCATTTTATGAGGCTAATGTAACATTGATATCAAAACTAGAGAAGAACAGCACAAGAAAGAAATATTTAAGCCAATCTCATTTAAAAATATAGAGGAAATATTTTAAACACGTACAAGTCTAATAAATTGAGTAGTCTGCTAAAAGTATAATAATTAAAATGGGTTAATCCCAGGAAAGCAAAGATAATTCTACATGAGAAAATCTATTACTATAATCACTAGAATAACATATTATGGGAAAAAACATATAATGATCTCAATCAATGAAGAATCACTAAATCCTACTTCTGAAACTAGTATTTCCCGGTATGTTAATTAGAATTTAAATAAAAGCTTGAAAAAAAAGGAAAAAATCACCTGACAAAAACAGTTTCATGAAGAAAACCTCTAAACAAGGAAATAAGGAAAATATTTTTCTTAATAAAAATTATATATGAAAAGAACCACACTAAGTCTCTTCCTTATAACCAAACATTAAAGGAATTTCTTAGCACAAAACAAGTATACAACCAAGATTATTTACATTCACCAATGTACCAAGCCCTAGCCAAGATAAAGAAATAAGACATAAGAATTGAGACTAGAAATTATGTCCCTATTTGCAAACAGTGTAAGAATTCCTAGATGATCTGCCAACAAATTATCAGAACAACTAAGATAATTCGGCAAAGTTTCCAGAACTTCAGCAAGAAAAACGAGCAGACTTCCTTACATGGTTAAGAATCAATTAGAAAATATAATAGAAAAATATATGAAACCTTTTGAAATATTTGAAATATATGAAATAATATCAACAAAAAAATTTTAAGGCATGCACAAAAGATTTTCAAGACCTTGATGAAGATAATTATAAATCATTACTAAAAGGGGAAAAATCCAAGGAAGCATCTGTCCCAAATATGTGAAGACAAATATAATGTCCATGAATAGGAAGAATCAGTATCTTAAAATGTCAATTTGCCCCTAAATCATTCATTGAATACAGTTTCATTTCAATCAAAATTTCACAGGGCTTGTAGCATTATGCTCTTGTGGAATATGGCCAGCCAAGTGTTAATTTCATATGGAAGATAAAAGATTTTGGAAGAAGGTAAGAGAGCTGCTATATCTGATATCAGGAAAAATTACTAAGTTATAGTAATTGACACGGTCTACACGGGAATAAATGGAGAGGCCACCAGACAGGACTGAAAAGCCCAGAAAAAAACCCTTGTCTATATGACAGCCATACAGGGTGTTCATTTTCTCTCATTGCTATAACAAATTGCTACCAACTTGATGGCTTAAACAGCACACATGCATTTATGTTACATCTCAATAGTAGAAATCCAAAATGGGTATCATTAGACCAATAGAAAGGCATCAGCAGGACTATGTTTCTGGCATCTCTAATCAGCTTCTTTATCTTTTCCCACTTCTTGAAGCCGCCTACATTCCTTGACTTGTTGCCCCCATCTTCATCTTCAAAGCCCAAAACGTTGCATCTCTCATTGTTCTCTGTAGTCATAGCTCCTCTGCCTTCCTCTTCCACTTTTGAGGATGCTGGTGATTACATTGTGTCCACCTGGGTAATCTAGGGTAATTGCCATATCTTAAAGGCAGCTGATTAGCCACTTGAATTCCATCTGCAACACCAATTCGCTTTGGCCAGGCTACCTGATATATTTCCATGTCCTGGTGACTAGGATGCAGCCCTCTTTGGAGGGCTGTTATTCTGCCTATCACAGATAGCATTTAAAAAAAAAAAAAAAATCAGGGCGCCTGAGTGGCTCAGTTGGTTAAGCGACTGCCTTCGGCTCAGGTCATGATCCCGGAGACCTGGTATCGAGTCCCACATCAGGCTCCCTGCTCGGCGGGAAGCCTGCTGCTCCCTCTCTCACTCCTCCTGTTTGTGTTCCCTCTCTGGCTGTGTTTCTCTTTGTCAAATAAATAAAATCTTAAAAAAAAAAATCTGTGGGCACCAGACACATCCAGGTTTGGTGAAGCCTGAAGTTTATACAATTTAGAACAGGTGCTCTCTTTAAGAAAAAGAATTCAAAAATATTTTTGAAAGTTTCATAGATATACATGACTATGTGACCACACTGCGAAAACTTGCTGGGGTCTTAGAAGAGTCTGGTAAAAGTGAAGATACCTAAAGCTTATGTTGCATTAGCTTTGTAGTAATTCCGCCCCTGGGCATAAATGACTACTTAATGTAAGTAAGCTGGAATCCTTTGTTAGCTATATGGACAAAGTTAAAAATAAATGCCTCATATTACCTCTACAAAAAAAAAAAGAAAAAGAAAACCTCAGTAGAATAAAAAAGTTAAATACAAAATAAAACTTCAAAACATTTAGATGAAAATATAGAAAAAAATATTTTTATAACCTTGGGATAGAGAGGGATTTCTTTTTTTCTAGGTACATATCCTAAAGAAAAAAAAATGGGGATTTTAACTACATGAAATCTTGTATTAAAACTCAAAACTCTCCTGTTTCCCTTTGACTCCCACTCGGTCTTGTTCACATTCAGTTCTTGTTCCCCCACCCCCTAGTCTGACTTCTCTGTTGCTGCAGGGGTGGGAAGATCACATGGCATACTGACCTACGAGAATTAATAATTTCAGGGTTGGCTGTGCTATAAAGACAGATGGCCCCTTGCATAGGAGATGGACAGCATGCAGTTCGGTGTAACACTGTCCAACATCCTCTCGGAGGGAAGGGGCTCAAAGTGTGATCACGGAATGCTGGAGAATGCTGGACAGTGTCTGCTCTGTGTAGCATATTCTCCATAGAAGAATTGCCTTGGCTGGTATTGTGATAATTTTCCTAACTATGATACTTTTCTTTAGGAAAATAAGGGGTTTGGCTGAGTCTCGGAAAGCTGGGCTATTCGGGATTAGAAGGAAAATCGGTGTGGGAGAAAAGATGCCCATCGTCATAGATCTTTCTCGTCAGACTGCTTTGCGCTAAATTAAGAGTTTTCTATGACCACTTTATGTTCAAATTTCAGCTCCTGTTTATAAACAGAAATGAAATTAAAATATAAAAAGCAGTATCCAAAGATTGATACATCTGAAATCTTGTAAGAAATACTGAAGCCAGGTTTCAAGCATGTGGAGGCACTGGAGTGCTTGTGTCTCACCAAGTCCTGCTTCCTCATCTTTGGCTCCTCTTCTGCTCCACAGAGAAAAGCTTTAACTTAAAACACCAGCCGTCACCTTTTCAGCCATGCCTGCCTGTGCTGTTCTAATCCTGAGACAGCACAGAGGCGAGGCACTGTAGATTGGCCCCAATGTTTCTTTGACTGCCATTGCTTCCAAGTGCCAAAGGAAGCCAGGGAGCTCAAAGGCTGTCACAGACACTCTCTTAAAAAAAGAAAGAAAGAAAGAAAAGAGCATGTAAAGTGCCTCCAATATCTCCTGCTTTCAGCCAATTCCTTTGGCAGCCAGCACAAGTGACGAGTGCTACTGTCACTTGAATTTCTCTGATGGAAGCAAGGAAGGCGCCAACTAGGTTTTCTTAAAACCATGTCTTTGCCCAAACTCTGCCATGTCCCCACGCTTCCACCATTGGATCTGATCGCTATTTGAACCACAACAGCCAGCCCCAATTTTTGTTAGGTCGTTTTGGTGATTCCTTGAGATCTCACAACGTGGGGAAGTAGTAGGAGTTAAGGAGGAAAGGGCATGCAACTGGTATATTCCACTACTTTTTCTTTTCTCCAGGACTTTCTCTTTAGTTCTTGGGTTAGGAAACCAATGCTAAAACCAGCAGGAAATGGGTCAACATCTCCAAAGGAGCACTTCCTGCCATGTTCTTTTCATGCCAGTTACTATGTGCTGAGACCAGTTATCTCATTTCCCCTCATTTTACCTTTGTTTATTTTTTAAGATTTTATTTATTTAGTTGAGAGAGAGAGAGAGAGAGAGAGAGAGAACACATGAACAGCAGACAGAGAAGAAGAAGCAGACTCCCTGCTGAGCAGGAAGCCCAATGTGGGGCTGGATCCCAGGACCCTGGGATCATGACCTGAGTCAAACACAGAGGCTTGATGGTCTGATCCACCCAAGTGCTCCCCGTTTTCCCTTTCTTATAGTGTATAAACCCCAGAACCACTTCATTCATCGAACAAATATATCTTATGGAACCAGCCAGAGCTTTCCACTAGCTACAAGAGATACAAAGGCAGATAGAATATGGTTTCCTGCTCAGTGGGAACCTCTGATTCATGAACAGGACAGTGCTGAAACACTAAAGGTAGAATGCTAGGTAGACCATGTGTAGGAGCATAGAAGGGGGACACCCAGCCCAGCTTGGAGGGTCAGAAAGAACTTCCTCAAGGAGATGACATCGCAGCTGGGTCTTACATGAGTCAGAGACACCCTCTGACTAACTAAGGTTTAGTTACTTAACTAACTAAAACTAAGAGAGGAAAGGGGACAGGAAGAGACCAAGCAGAATGATGTGCACTAAGGCCGGGCTTCTCAGTCTCAGAACTGCCAGTATGTGGGGGCCAGATAATTCTTTCCTGCAAGGGAGGAGGGCTGTCCTGTGTATTGCTCAATGTTTAACAGCATCCCTGCTTCTGTTTCTTAGGTGACAAGAGCATCCCTTTCCTCAGTTGTGGCCATTACAAATATCTTTGGACATCGTCAAATTTTACCCCTAGGGGACAAAACTGCCTCTCTTTGCGAACCACTGCACTAAGCTCAGAAGACTAGAAGCAGGTTGGCATAGCTACAGTGTGAATCATGAGAGAGAGAGAGCAACTAGTGTGGGAGGCGGAGAAGTACGCAAAAGCCAGATCTCCCAAGGATTTTCAACTTTAGGAAAGAGTGTCTCCTCTTCTGAAAAATGGAAATAGTGACACTTTCGCCACAGGAAGGTGACAAGGGCTAAGTCAGGTCACATATGTAAAGAATGTAGCACAGAGTTTGCAACACATAAAAAGAGATCTGTCCCCTCTCTCCTGCTCAGTCCCACTGTCGAGTATGGGAGTTAGGGGGCTGCAAGGGAGGGCAGTACAGGGCAGAAGGAGTAGGAAGCAGGGCCCCTGAGACAGGAACAATGAAGCCACAGGCAGAGCTGATGATGCAGAGCTGCACCCGCTCCCACCTGGCGAACAGAAGCTTGAAATCCTCCTCGACTTTGCCTTTACTCACTTCTGAGCTTATCTTTTCAGAACACCTGGCTCACATGTGTTAGACCTTTGTCTAATGTTAATCTCAACCCAGCAAGCATCTACCCTGTTCCTTATATAGACATACTAGGTCATGAAAAAGAGGGGGTAGACATGATAATAAATAGAAAATCTGGCCTTCAGGACTTCTGTATAAAGGATGAGGAAAATAGGACCCCTGCTCCTCCTGTCAGAAAACCTCCCTCTCTCTAAGTCAACAAGTTCAGTTCCCAGCTCAGGCATCTGTGCTTCTCAGGAGCCAGTGCTGGTGGCCTCCCTGTCCCCTAAGGGCTTTGGTTTCACTTCTCCAGATGACTCATAGCATCTATACCTCCCCTTTAGCATAGCCATCGGCAAGCTGCCTTATAACTAATTTGTTGGTTGGCTTTTTCACTAACAAATGACTTGAGCAACTTGAAGCCAAACATTCTCTATTTCTCAGACACTGATGCAATTAACGTGCCTAGACATATAGGACAGCATTTCTAGGCCTGAATGTGAGCAAGCAGAGACATTTGCCTCTTCCCATGCCAATGCTGGCATGTGACATAGCACACACCCACCTTGTTTTCAGTTTTGTGTCTCAGATTTTCTGCTCTCCCATCTTAGTTCCTAGGGCTGCCGTTAGCATGCCATTAAATTAAAACAACCCTGGTGACTTAAATCAAGAGAAATGGATCCTCTCCCAACTCCAGAGACCAAAAGTCTGAAATCAGTACCACAGGTCCCAAATCAAAGTTTTGACAGGGCCATGATCTGTTCAGAGGCTCTAGAAGCGATTCTTCCAAATTCTGATGGCTGTGGGCATTTCTGGGCATTTTGTGGCAGCCTGACCTCAATCTCCACCTCCATGGTCACACTCTTCCTCTGCTTCTGTGTCTGTCCTCTGTGTATTCCAAGGACACTTGTCATTAGACTTAGGATAATCTAGGATAATCCCTTGATCCCAAGATCCTTAACTCAATTATATCTGCAAAGACCTCTTTTCATTTGTGTATTCTGGGGATTAGTCACGGACATATCTTTATGGAGGCCACCTATCAAACCACTAGACCATCCTTCAACCAAGATGCATTGTTTAGAAACCCAACCGGGTATGGTTAGTTCCTCCAAGATTTTAGCCTGTTGGAATCCAGCTTTATATAGTTAGAATTAAACAGAGAACGTGGGTTCTTTTGAGCTCTACCTAGTTATAGTAGGTAACATGTGTTATTTAGAAATATTTTTCTTTCCCCCAGCATGTTGCAGCAGAAAGACCTCTATGTTCAGCATTGAGCAGACGAAGATAGAATCCCAGGTTTGCACCTTGAAAACAAATTAGCTGCAGTTTCCTTCTTTGTAATCGAGGGCCTAGGACAAGTTCATGGGTTTCTTTACCTCATTACCCATATCTTCTTTCATTTACTCTTCATAAAAATCCTTCAAGGTGGGAACTATGGCAATACTGGTTCTTAGAAATCAGGAAATTGTGGCCTCATATGATTAAGCAATTTGCCCATTATCACAATGTGGGTCAGTCTAAGGCCTGGTCTGATTCCAAAAACTCTCCATCCCCCAAAACCATGCTAGCCATCTCTTCCACCATATCTGGGACAGGAAGCTCTCCATTTTATCCAAAATTACTCAAATATAGGATTTCATCAGAGAATCAGATTCAAAATACCACACACATATACACACGTTCTCTCTTCACAAAAGATTCTATAAATAATTGAAAATCAGTCTTCATTTGCTTAACACTAAGTGCTGACAGGACCCTGAACAGGGACCTACTTCAGCGTTCTTCAGAGGCTTTGCTGGTATTTGATAATTGCTTACTGTGAAACTCACTCACTGTCAAGCAGGCTAGATTTGAGATAGAAGTTTCTGTAAAGCAAAAATCTCTTCTCCTAGATTGTCAACCCAAACTCAGTGAGATAGTGACCCTGTTATGACTATTTTTTTTTTGTCAGTGTTGGCTTTTAGCCTGATTTTGTGATTTGGCAGACAAATAGCCAACTTAGTTGAAGGCCAGAACTGCGGCAGGAAAAGAAAGAGGAGGGCAATAAAAACTGTAGACTAAAAAGGAAGCTTTCGTCACCTGGTCTTTCCTCCAAGGAACATAAATTTTGAAATATTTGGTCCTCCACATTGCATTTGCAAATTAATAATCTATCCTATGTTTTTGTTAATTGTAGACCCAGGTAAGTGCCAATCAGAGATTCTGATTAGAAGTTTATTAGCATTTTTATTCTAAGTTACTGTACGTTTATGAAAAGCTCCAACTTCTAGCAGCAAGACCTAATACTGTCCTAGGTCTTAACACCTGATGTTAAGGATGAGAAAATCAGGATACTAGGGAGTGAGAAGGGGGTGGTGAGGTGAGAAAGGGGTAGGAAGAGGACATCTTTCATTCCCTCTAAAAGATGAAGTGGTGACCCCTCACATCTGGGGCTCACAGACAGAGAACCACTGTACTAAGCAAAGCAGACCTCATCCTGGAGCAGGGCCCATACTAATGGCTTGTGCTGACTGCAGGATTTATGAGCTCTCAGGAGGAAGCTTGTGACCACCCGAAGGCAAAGCTACTCTGCCACAAAGCTACTCTGAGAAATGACAGATTACACCTTCAGTATTCTCAAGAGTCTGATGAGGCCAAGGCTATGGGACCAGCTTACAGATAGATCACTTAGCTTTTTCTTCACTCATGACCATAGGTTCACCCCTAGTGTCCTAGATCAGGCACCTGAGATCATCTAGCTTCCTCTTCACAATGACCATCATTGCACCTAGACACACAGGGCACATTCCCTCCATCCTTCAAGTCTTTGCTTAACTAACACCTTCTCAATAACACATGTGCCCATCACTCTATTTTTAAATGACCATCCCCCACGAAGGCACACCTGATGTTTCTTATTAGCCTTTTTGTTTATCTATAGTAAAGGCCAGCTTCTAATAAACTCTATAGTTTACTTATATGTTCTATCTCTTTTCTATTTTCTATCTCCTCTGGTAGAATACAAGATCCATAAGATCCACGAGAACAGGGATCTTTGTCAGTTTCATTTGTGATAGAATCTAAGCACCTACTACGGTGTCTAACACACTGTGAGCACTCAGTAAAATCTTTAATGAATATGAATGCAAACATCAGCACAAAATGGTGACTACAGAAGATCTTGACATAGATTTTGAATGGTAGAGTTGTGATATTTTTGTTTATCTAGGGTAAAATATATTTTATTTGTTTCTTTACTGTGATAGAAATGACCACCAGTAACTCTGGGGAACCAGATACATGGGATGCAAAATATCAGGAAATGTGCTCCAGCCAATGCCAAGGCGTACCCCACCTCTGGAGACTACCTATTTAGAGCCCAAACCTTGAAGCCAGCTTCCAAAGGCTCAAGCTCTGGGTCTACAACTTTCTTTACTGTACATGAAAACTAAACTCCCTAGGCTTCAATAAACTAAAGATGAAGGTAGTAGTAATACTGGGTTTAAGTAAGATAATCCATGGAAAAACTATGAATGCTGCCTAGTTATTCCCATTCTCATTATATACTTAAGTTAAATCCTAAAATACTTTTAGTTTATCTTGACTTGATAAATTTTCAGCCAATATAACATAACTATTTATCAGTAAATAAAACCAACCACAACCATCCACCCATGCTCATAGCGATTTCTTAAAATCTTCCTAAATTACAGCCAATCAGTTTCTGAAAATCTGTCCCACCAAGGTCCAGTTCACAAACCTAATTTCTTGTTGATGATCTCATTCTACCACTTTAGTTTTCCCAGCTTCCTATACCACCTCAGGAAATCTAACTCAGATTAACTCCATTAGCTCTTCCAACTTAGATCAAGTAAGTAGGATATACAGCCAAAACAGTACATCAAGATCTGAGTTGTGAGCTGCTTGACTTACTCCTGGCCCAACCAACTGATTCTCCTTGACCAAAGGACTTAAACATTCTCAAGCATAAAACTTAACTGTTCAATCCATCACTTATTTCCCTTGATGTTATACAAGATATTTACTCATTCATTCATACATTCAGTGCTCACTGAGTATTGCTCTATATTTATATACCAACATTAATGCCAGGATAAAATAATTTAATATACAAAACCAAAATATACTGTGTAAATTATCCCAAAGACTTGCAATATATTCAATGACATGTAATACATTTTCTCACATAGTCAATAGAAACTGGGTGACTGTACATGTTGCCACCTGTGAATCAGAGTAATAAACTATCAAGGCAAAAGGCAGATATACGAATTCAGATCAATAGAGCTTAATGTTGCTGCAAACTTATTAAATGCCAGGCCACCACCACCTTTCTCATAAAGGATGAATTGCCTAAGGAATATTAATAAATTTCCAAAATGAGAAATCTTATATAAGGCCATACCTAACTGAGACATACATCATTTCTTTTACAATTCAGATTTTCAAATACATAAATGGAACAATAAATTTTGAGGGAAGCTATTCAACAGGCAGTGACTTCAATTCTTGCTTCTCGCATTCTCTGTTAGTAACAGTATCATCAGCGTGACTCCAAAGAATGAAGCTCTGTTTTGATCTTCGGGAAAATCCAATTCTAATGCCACAAAAATGAATTATTCTTTCCTTTTACCATCACCGTTACCATTCAATCATGGTAAATGCTCTATCTTTGGCTTGATGTGATTAAATTACAATCGCTTGTTTTGTTATTACTCTCACTCTTTTCGAATTGGATTTTTCTAAAGGACTCATTCTTTGTGCAAGCCGAACCACAGTGCTGTTGCTTGGTGCACAGGAGGCTCATAGAAGTTCCTCTTTTCAGCACTCAGATGACATATGGTTGCATGCACAAGATTGCAGAGGCAAAGGACAGAGTCTGCAGGCTTGGAGGGAAAGGCATTTAATTATAGTTTGAGATCCGTGCCTGAATTTCTTGGGCCACATCCAAGGTTTCCACCTCAATGTGGGCATCTATAAAATAGGTAAAGCACATCTCAGAATCTACCTTCTCACAAGAAAATTATCACCCTCATCTATTCCTATTCAGGAACTCTGGCTCTAGCAAGGCCAGTGAGATGGGGACAATCTTTAAAACATAGTATGAGAGCTGGTGGTGAAATTGGCTAAATTAAACCATCATAATTATTAAATACAGAGAAAAGGCAATAGAAGGAAGACAAGAATAGCACCGTGCACCATTTATTGAGCATGTGGAAGATGCCAGGCCTTCTGTAGGTGGCTTTATGTCCCTCACTGTAAATCATCCCTGCCATCTTGGAAAGTTAAGTATTATTCTTCTCTTTTCACACCGAGGAACCCACAGAGGTTTATAGATGTCATATAGTTTGGCCAAGTGCTCACATATAACAAGAGCCTGCAATTAAGTTAAATCCAGCTTTGCCTCTGATGCCTAGAAACAAGCTGTAGTTATGTAATTGTCATGGGATGCAGAAGAATTTAGGAGGAAGACGTGGGCTTTCATATACTTTATAGTTATCTCATCATCTCCAGTGATGGGGAGTGTGTGTGTCCATCTGTCTGTTTGTAAAATGCTGACTCACATGCTCCTTTCTTCTCCTTTGCTCAGCATTTCCTAAATCACAGCAAATCTTTAACCATCTTTGTGATGTTCCACAAAACAATGTGACTCAGTCCACTGGCCTCGTCGTATCACTGCTAGCAATCGTTGTTGTATATGTGACAAGAATTATCATTACCCTCTGTGTCAATATTCCAGAGTCTCTGGTAGTCCTAATTCTCCAAAATCAATAGAAATAGCCATGTTTTAGGCCCTCACAATATATATGATTTTTTAACTTCCAGTGAGAATTTACCATTGGAGAATGAACAATCTGACAGCTAAAACCACCGGTCCACTCAACACACTGCACTCCTTGCTATCTTTAGGACTTGGTCCATGCTGGTTTCTCTGCCTAATGTCTTTCCCTTCCGTGTCTGGTGCAATTGTATCAATGGTGTTCATTCTTCATGGCCCAGGTCAAATATCACAACTTCTAGAAACCTTTCTCTAAAACTCCCAGAAGAAATTAATCTCTTTTCTGTTTCTATTCATATTTTATACCTTACTATGAACATTTAGAATCTATTTGAATAGACTCAGTTGTGTTCATCTCCCCTATTATACCTTATCTCTGTACTCCCTGCATCTAATATGGGGCTTGGAACATAACAGCAGCTCAAAACCCATCCACTGGGTTGTGTTGACAAATGAGTTCCTCTTTGCAAATTTTTAGAAACTGGTCGATGGCATGTTGAGGATCATCCTGGATACACCAAAAATGTACTACCTTGGGAAGTAAGTACTAAATTATATTTAACTTTCAACTTCTGTGTAAGGATTTTCTGGAGATAAAATTCATTTTGAAAAGACTGAAGAAAGAAGGAGAAGACTGAGTTGGGTGGGTGCACGAGCAGAGGGAAAGAAATGAGGCAATGATAGACACCCCATGGAAGCATGTTTGCTTGGGATCATAGTTCCTATTTGTAGCCTTGATTCCACATTTGTGAAATTCTGGTGTGTTCACAAAATGTTTCTTAATAAGAATCATCTTATGAATGAAGTATGATCCCTCTTTTATAATAAAGAACTAAGTCTCAGAAAATTGCTCAAAGCTCACACTGAAGATTACATGATTGGTTGGAGGCAAAGATGAAAGTAGGACCTAGGAAGGGTTTTGGGGGGGCTTGTTTTGGTTTGGTTTTATTCTACTCTGTGCTCTTTCCCTTACAGCATACTCTGTGTCAATTAACAACTTTCAATTGGCAGTTGTCCTCAGCTCACTCTTCTCCTTCCCTATCCCTTTTTATCACCTCTTTCCAACTTCCTTCATTTTTCTCCCTGAAATCCCTGCACAAACTCTTTTAGATTGTCACTGTTAAGAAAGAGCCCTGTAAACAATGCCAGGTGCTCTGCCTCACCTTAAATCATTAAACCCCAAGTCTGCAGCAGGAAAGTGACTATTGGCAGCAAATTGGTCTTTTCAGATACACCTGTTCATGCAGAGAACTGTCACTTCTGGGAGAACCATCATAAAATACTGACTGTTCTACTTTCAGAGTTCTCCAAGGTACTGCCATTTAATGCACTTGGAAAAAAAAAAAGGTGATGTTTGCCAATAGTATTTCATGTCTACTGCTCTATAGCCACCCAAATTTCAAGTCAACAAAAGTATATTGAGCATCTAATATAGGTCATGCCCTGTTCTGAATACTGCAGATTCTCTGAGTTAAATGAAACATGGTCCCTGCCATCACTATGGTCTTAAGAATAGTGAATTGTGGGTGCCTGGGTGGCTCAGTAGGTTAAAGCCTCTGCCTTCGACTCAGGCAGGTCATGATCTCAGGGTCCTGGGATCGAGGTCTGCGACAAGCTCTCTGCTCAGAAGGGCCCTGCTTTCTCCTCTCTCTTTGCCTGCCTCTCTGCCTATTTTTGATCTCTCACTCTGTGTCAAATAAATAAATAAAATCTTTTTTAAAAATAGTGAATTGTAATACAGTAACTGGGGGGAGGAGCAAGGTGGTGGAGGAGGAGACCTAGAGATCATCAGGTCCCAGGAGTTCAGCTAGATGGTTCTCAAACCAGTCAGAACACCTATAGACTCAATAGGAGATGGAAGAGAAGAAGAGCGGCAATTCTAGGAACAGGAAAGTCACCACTTTCTGAAAGGTAGGATGCATGGAGAAGTGAATCAGAGGCGATATTTGGGAAGATAGACCGCAGGGGGAGGGACCAGATTCTCACCAGCAGGAGAGCAGGGGAGCACATCACTGGAACCTTTAGAAGTCTGCTCCACTGAGAGATGTCATCCCAGAGGCTGGGGGGTGGGGGTGGGATTGTGGAACACTCGCTGGGATAGTGTGGTCTCAGGACCCGTGGGGGTCACAGAAGGATCCGGGGTGCCTGAGCACAGCAGAGCTCCAGGTATCAGAGCGGGGAAGCCGGCTGCAGAGAGGGAGCTGGGGAGTGGGCTCTGAGCTCAGACTTATCTTAAACTGTGATCCGAGACGCAGCTGGGCCACTGCTCTTCCAGCAGGGAACCCACAAGTGGCAGATCTAGGGAGATCCCTCCTTCCAACACCAGCAGGCCTGGTGCAGGAGTGTGCTGCAGGAATCTGCTGGGCTTGGAGACTCCAAATGGGGCCGAGCACCAGAGATAGTAACGCTCAGTCATAGGCTGGGTGAGCATGGAGAGTGGCCGGAGACTACGGAGATAGGTATGATGGACTGCTTTTCTCTGGGGGTGTACTGAGAAGTGGGGACACAAGCTTGGCTCCTCTGGGCTGGGGACTGGGAGGCCACCATCTTCATTCTCTGCCTCCAAAGCTGTACGGAAAGCGTTCAGGGAACAAAAGTTCCCAAGAGTGAACCTGAGCGGATTGCTTAGCCTGGCCCCTGGCATGGGCGGGGCAGTTCCGCCTCAGGCACAGACATTTGAGAATCAATACAATAGGCCCCTCCCCCTCAGAAGATCAGCGAGAACATCCAGCCAAGACTAAGTTCACCAATCACTGAGAACTGCGGAACTTTGGGGCTAGGGGAATGTGCCATGTAGAATTCATGGCTTTCTTCCCATGATTTTTAGTCTTTCAAGATTAAATTTTTTTAATTTTATTTTTTTCTTATTCCATTTTTAAATTTTTTTCTCTTTCCTATTTTAACACTTTTAAAAATATTTTATATTATCAATAGCTTTTTTTAAAAAAACTTTTTAAATTTTGTTTTAGTCATATTTTATCCCCTCTTTGTAGTTAAGCTTACTTTTTGTATATATATAGGTTTTTCTTTCTTTAAAATTTTGGGATAGTTTCTCCTAATAGATAAAAATATACCTTAAATCTAGCACATGGCTTTGTTCTAGTCTCTAGCCTTATCACATTATTTTCTCTTTTCTTTTTTTATCTTTTTTCAACCAACTTCTTATATTATCAGTTCCTTTTTTAGAATATTTTTTAATTTTCATCTTTATAGTCATATTCCATCCCTTTATCGTGTATACCCTTATTTTTGTACATATATAAGTTTTTCTTTCTTTAAAATTTTGGGAGACTGTTTCTTCTAATGGACCAAAATACACGCAAAATCCAGTCTGTGGCTCTGTTCTATTCACCAGTCTAATCATATATAGAGAGACAGATAGATATAGATAACTATAGAGAGATGGCATAGATATAAATGATAGATATAGATATAGATAGATATAGATACAGATTTCTTTTCCTTTCTACTCCTCCACATTTTGGGTCTCTTCTGATTTGGTTAGTGTATATTTTTCTTGGGTCATCCCTACCCTTTTAGTATTTTGTTCTCACATTTATCTATTTATATCTAGATAAAATGACAAGGTGGAAAAACTCACCTCAAAAAAAATAATAATAAAGAAGAAGAGGCAGTACCGATGGCTAGGGACCAATAGGGCCATTAGTAATATGTCAGAACTAGAGTTCAGAATGATGATTATCAAGGTGCTAGCTGGGTTCAAAAAAAGCATGGAAGATATTAGAGCATCCCTTTCTGGAGAAATAAAAGAACTAAAATCTAATCAAGTTGAAATATAAAAAGCTATTAATGAGGTGCAATAAAATAGAGGCTCTTACTGCTAGGATAAATGAGGCAGAACAGAGAATTAGTGACCTAGAAAACCAAATGATGGAAAATTGAAGTTGAGGAAAAGAGACAAACAACTACTGGACCACAAGGGGAGAAATCGAGAGATAAGTGAAACCATAAGATGAAACAATATTAGAATAATTAGGATCCCAGAAGAAGAAGAAAGAGAAAGAGGGGCAGAAGGTATATTGGATCAAATTATATTACAGAATTTCCCTAATTTGGTGAAGGGAAAAAGCATCAAAATCCAGGTGACACAGAGAACTCCTCCTCAAAATCAAAAAAGATAGGTCCACACCCCATCATCTAATAGTAAAAGTTACAAGTCTCAGTGGCAAAGATCCTGAAAGCAGTTTGGGACAAGAGGTCTGTAACATAAAATGGCAGAAATATTAGATTGGCAGCAGACCTATCCACAGAGACCTGGCAGGCTAGAAAGGATTGGCATGATATATTCAGAGCACTAAACAAGAAAAATATGCAGCCAAGAATACTATATCCAGCTAGGCTGTCACTGAAAATAGGAGAGATATAAAGCTTCCAGAACAAACAAAAACTAAAAGAATTTGCAAACACCAAACAAGCCCTAAAGGAAATATTGAAAGGGGTCCTCTAAGCAAAGAGAGAACCTAAAAGTAACAGACCAGAAAGGAACAGAGACAATATACAGTAACATCACTTTACAGGCAATATAATGGCACTAAATGCATATCTTTCAATAGTTATCCTGAATGTAAATGGGTTAAATGCCCAAATTAAAAGACACAGGCTATCAGAATGGATTAAAAAAACAAGACACATTGATGTGCTGTCTCCAAGAAATTCATTTTAGACCCAAAGACATCTCTAGATTTAAAGTGAAGAGGGTGGAAAAGAATTTACCATGCTAATGGACATCAAAAGAAAGTTGCAGTGGCAATCCTTGTATCAGGCAAATTATATTTTAAGCCAAAGACTATAATAGATAAGAAATGATATCACATGATACTTAAAATGGCTGCCAACAAGCAGATCAAACAATTGTAAATATCTATGCCCCTAACATGGGAGCAACAAATTATATAAACCAATTAATAACAAAGTCAAAGAAACACATCAACACTAATACAAAAATAGTAGGAGACATTAACACTCTCCCTCACTGAAATGGACAGATCATCTAAGCAAAAGATCAACAAGGAAATAAAGGTTTTAAATGACACACTGGACCAGATGGACATCACAGATATATTCAGAACATTCCATCCCAAAGCAACAGAATACACATTCTTCTGTAGTGCACATGGAACATTCTCCGGAATACATCAGATCCTGGGTCACAAATCAGGTCTCAACCAGTATCAAGATTGGGATCATTCCCTTCATATTTTCAGACCATAACGCTTTGAAACTAGAAACAACTATGAGGAAAGTTGGAAAGAACTCAAATACACGGAGGCTACAGAGCATCCTACTAAAGAATGAATATGTCAACCAAGAAATGAAAGAAAAATGTTTTAAAATTCATGGAAACAAATGAAATGAAAGCGCAACTGTTCAAAATCTCCGGGACACAACAAAGGTGGCCCTGAGAGGAAAATATATAGCAATACAAGCCTTTCTCGAGAAACAAGAAAGGTCTCACGTTCACAACCTGATCCTACACCTAAAGGAGCTGGAGAAAAAACAGCAAAGAAAGCCTAAAGCCAGCAGGAGAAGAGAAATAATAAAGATCAGAGCAGAAATCAATGAAATAGAAACCAAAAGAACAGTAGAACAAATCAACAAAACTAGGAGATGGTTCTTTGAAAAAATTAGCAAGATTGATAAAACTCTGGCCAGGCTCATCAAAAAGAAAAGAGAAATGACCCAAATTAATAAAAATCATGAATGAAAGAGGAGAGATCACAACCAACACCAAGAAATAACAAACAACTGTAAGAACATATTATGAGCTACTATACACCAGCAAATTTGACAATCTGGAAGAAATGGATGCATTCCCAGAGACATAAAAACTACCAAAACTGAACCAGGAAGAAATAGAAAACCTGAACAGATCCATAACCAGTAAGGAGATTGAAGTAGTCATCAAAAATCTCCCAATGAGAGCCTAGGGCCAGACGGCTTCCCGGGGGAATTCAACCAAATGTTTAAAGAAGAATTAACACCTATTCTCCTGAAACTGTTCCAAAAAATAGAAATGGAAGGAAAACTTCCAAATTTATTTTATGAGGCCAGCACTACCTTGATCCCAAAACCAGACAAAGACCCCATTAAAAAGGAAAAATACAGACCAATATCCTTGATGAACACAATTGTAAAAATTCTCACCAAAATACTAAGCAAGAAGATCAAATAATACCTTAAAAGGATGATTCACCGGCAGGAATCCATCAAAATCCTGGAAGAGAACATAGGCAGTAACCTCTTTGACATCAGCCACAGCAACTTCTTTCAAGACACATCTCCAAAGGCAAAGGAGACAAAAGTGAAAATGAACTCCTGGGACTTCATCAAAATAAAAAGCTTCTGTGCAGCAAAGGAAACAATCAACAAAACAAAGAGGCAACCCACAGAATGGGAGAAGATATTTGCAAATGACACTACAGACAAAGGACTGGTATCCAAGATCTATAAAGAACTACTCAAACTCAACACCCAAAAAGAAGATGAACACATCAAAAAATGGGCAAGAAACATGAAGAGTCATTTCTCCATAGAAGATATACAAACGGCCAACAGACACATGAAAAAATGTTCAGCGTCATTAGCTATCAGGGAAATTCAAATCAAAACCACTCTAAGATACCACCTTACACCAGTCAGAATGGCCAAAATTAACAAGTCAGGAAACAAGTGTTGGAGAGGCTGCGGAGAAAGGGGAACCCTCTTACACTGTTGGTGGGAATGTAAACTGGTGCAGCCGCTTTGGAAAACAGTGTGGAGATTCCTTAAAAAAAATTAAAGATAGAGCTACCCTATGACCCTGCAATCGCACTACTGGGCATTTACCCCAAAGATACAAATGTAGTGAAAAGAAGGGCCATACGCACCCCAATGTTCATCGCAGCAATGGCCACAATCGCCAAACTGTGGAAAGAGCCAAGGTGCCCATCAACAGATGAATGGATAAAGAAGATGTGGTACATATATACAATGGAGTACTATGCCTCCATCAGAAAGGATGAATATCCAACTTTTGTAGCAACATGAACTGGACTGGAAGAGATTATGCTGAGTGAAATAAGCCAAGAAGAGAAAGTCAAGTATCGCATGGTTTCACTTACTTGTGGTGCATGAGGGGTAAACTG